>JAQZBX010061327.1:0-17126 GCA_029593785.1 Cabassous unicinctus
TACCTAACACTAAATAAAGTAAATGTTTATTGAAGTAAATTCATTCTGGTTTTATTTGATAGCATACACTGTTCTCACATATCTAGAACATTCCTCTGTCTTTAACAAGCAGGTATTAATAATAAAATTAATGAGTTCTGAAAGGACAAAAATTTTAGGCTATGTCCAGGAGTGCTTTTCATAGTGGCAATAAAATCCAAGAAAATACATCTAATCTATAATATTGTTTTAAATTTATTTTCTTCCACATCAAGATTGTACTACTATTCCAACCTCCCCTTACTCTGACATCTTATAAATCACATAAACCAATCTCACTCTGTGTCCTGGTTCCCATACACCCATAATTTCTCACTGCCAAGGTAGTTGTTTTTATCTGTAGAATTGACACATTGCTTCCACATAGTTTACCTGATTGAGTTTCCAGTCCCACAACCAGAGCAAGATCAGAAAAAAAAATAGAGGAAGCAGCATTTGTTTTTAGTGTTAGGAACTCCTCTTTCTGTGATACATCTCTTGGAGTCTTTCTTCCCTCTAACAAATAGCTATTTTTCCCATAATACCATGAAGACTTATGGTATATTAGTGGAAAATTTTCTGTCCATTCTAAAAAATTAACTTCAACAAGTTATTCATAGTTCTGTTTGATTTGATTTAATATATTTTTCCATGGAGTTTTGGATTCTTTTAAAACACAAAATGTGTGTAGGTGTCTGTTTGTGTATGATGCATGTGTTTCTGGGTGTGTTATGGTATGGGAGGACTTGGGAATCTTGAGGAGAGTTGAGGGAATAAGACTCATTCCACAGATAGCATAGTAAACAAGAAAAGCATGAGACTTCTTTTATCATTTTTCCCCCAAAAGTTCACAGAATTTATTGGCACAATTATGAAAAAAATAACATGTTGAGCTAATTTAAAACATGCACTTCCTAGGTATTATATCTAGCATATATTTTCTATACTGTAGCACAATATGTGATATTTGCAAAAATGTCTGTTAAATCACTCTATAGAAGAACTTAACCAATCATTTTGTTGAGCATGTACTAGGACAGAATATTTATGAAATAATAAAGGGTCATAAATGTGTAGTATAATCAATTCTCTCTATTACTATAAGAATTTATCAGTAATTAAAAACCCTGTATCTTGCATATAGGTATAGATGAGAGGGCATATTCAGAGAACCCTCTTGTCTATTCCAGTATTCTCTTCAAGGCATGACAGAAGCCTATGGATATGGTTACAATTTATCTTAAATATTTCAAAGCAATCTTAATTTAAAATAGTTCATCCTTTCTTCTTTTACTAAATCAGCAACTTTCCCATAACATTTTAATTTTATTAAATATCTGTTCAGACCCTGAAAAAAAAAACAACTCCGCAGACACTCTGGAGGATGGGAGATATTGGAGAAGGGTTTCACAAATGTTGAATTGAAGAAAGAAAAATATCAGATCCAGTACCTTAAACCTAAAGTGGACATGCATGAAAATAACTTGAGTTTGTGGAGACATGTGGACTATTACAATACTCCGGAGGATGGTAGAGACTGGACATAGTCTCCACAAATGCTGAATTTAAGAAAGAGAAAAATATCAGATCCAGTGCCTTAAAACTGAAAGTGGACATGCACTCTAAAGAAGGGGCGGGAAGATGGCATCGGTTTAGGTGGGCACTCACCATTTCTCTCACGGAAGACGGTCGATTGGGAACAGAATCCAGCCCAGGTGGTCTCTTCTGGGAGCCTGCAGAGCAAGAACCTTGGGGACATTGATCTGGAGGGAGCTGGACAATGAGGTGGACTGCTCAATAGAAAATTGTAAGATTTTTCCCCAGCTAGAAATCGTGGATGCAGAAGGCTAAGCCCCACCCTCCCAGCAACCCGGTGAGAGGGAGCACTCTCTGAGAGTGGGAGGAACCTGGCAAAGGGTGAGTGGGATTTTTATGTCAGTTTGGCTGCCTGGACCACCTTGCAGCTTTTTGGGAGCAAACCAGAGGGCTAGAAGTGGTGCGGGCTGAGGGCAGAGGCAAATCTGGTGAGGAAGCCTGATTTACCTGACAGCCGTGAGACACAGAGGCTTGGCTGAGGAGGGTGTGGAGCCAGCCAATTTTATAATTCCACTCTGAGTGTCAGAGTCTCAGCTACCCTGGGGGAACCAGGCATTGGGAAGTGTTTGATAAGTTTCCATGAGCCTATTTAGGGTTCCCTCGGTAGAGGGGGTGGTCAAGAAGAGGACTTCTTTTGGGTCCCTTATTTCTTAAAAAAAATTTTTAACTTAATTTAGTCACTAAAGTCTGCCTCAAAACCTGCAGAAAGAAGGCTGCAGGGTAATTGATTGATGAACATGGGCTGGAGGCTCCAAAAGGGCCCAAGAAAGAATGCTGTTCTTCCTTAGCTTTGTTTGAGTGCATGCTTGTGTGTTTGTTTGGTTTTTCTTTGTTTGTTTGTTTATTGCTTTTCTTTCCTCTTTCCTCCCCACCCCACCCCCCTTTGTTTAAAATTAGGTGTTGCTACCTTGTTTCTTCTTTACTGTGCTTCTTCTTCCTTGATTTTCCATTCTCTGTTTATATTGATTTTGTTTAACAGCACTAACTCTTTTCCTTCCTTCACATTTCCACCTTCTGCTTTCTGTTGTGGCTTTTACATTCCACCTTCTTTCATTAGTCCCCAACTTCACAGGTGTCAATTTCTATCTTGTCTATTCTGTTTTCTTTATTATTATTAAATTTTTCCTTTCTGCCCTTTTTTACTCTTTCCCCCTCTCCTCATCGTTCTGGCCTTTTAAATCATTCTATATACTTTTCTCTATTTTGCATTCCCATTCCATTATAAGTATTCCACTTCCCCCCCCCCATTACTCTACACTGCCTACATCAGTTAAATATTCATTTCACTAAATCTGATACAGCCAGGCTTCTAACTTTTATCAATATAACTATTATCATTTTTGCATTCGACTGCTTTTGATTCCTCTGACCCTAAACTTCTTCCTTCAAGGGAACACAGAAAAAAGCAGGGAAATACAACAAGAATAAAGTGTCAAAGAGAAAACTTAACACACACACAGAACCACCAGCTAAATAAAACTCTAGAGAAGAGAGAGAAAGTAATCAACTGAATAAATCCATGATGATAAAATGATGACCAGACGACAGCAAAAAATTGCAAACCACACTGAGAAACAGGAAGACATGGACCTTTCCAATGATCAAACTGAAAACCAGGAAGAGATGCAGAACATTGAACAACTAATCAAAGCTGTCCAAACAAATATCATGGATGAACTTAATGAAGTGAAGGAAGAGATTAAGAATATAAAGAAGACACTAGGAGAACATACTGAAGAAATTGTAAACATAACCAAAAAGATAATGGATATGATGGTGACCAATGGCACAATCCAAGAAATCAAAAAGATGCTGGATTCACATAACAGCAGATTTGAACAGGCAGGAGAAAGAATTAGTGATGTGGAAGAGAGTACATCTGAAATCAAACAGGTAGTAGAACAGATAGATAAAAAGATAGAAAAAAAAAAAACAGCTGGGAATTAGGGATTTAACTGACAACACAAAATGCACAAACATATGCATTATAGCATCCCAAAAGGAGAAAAGAAAGGAAAGTGAACAGAAGGAGTGTTCAAGTAAATAATGCCTGAAAACTTCCTAACCCCATTGAGGGAGATGGGTGTACATGTCCAGGAAGAACAGCATACCCCAAATAGTATAAATCCCAACAGGCTTACTCCGAGACATATACTTGTCAAAATGTCCAATGCTCAAGACAAATAGAAAACACTCAAGGCAGCAAGAGAAAAGAGAACCATCATATACAAGGGAAGCACAATAAGATTAAGGGCTGATTTCTCATCTGAAACCATGGAGGCGAGAAAACAGTGGTATTACATAGTCAAGGTACTAAAAGAAAAAACTTCCAGCCACAAATTCTCTATCCAGCAAAGCTGACATTCAAAAATGATGGAGAGTTCAAAATATTCACAGATAAACAGAAATTAAGAGAATATGCCAATAAGAAACCTGCACTTCCAGAAATACTAAAGGAATTTTGACAGTTTGAAAGGAAAAAACAAGAGAGAGAGAGTTGGAGGAGAGTGTAAGAACAACTAAAGAGACAAAATAAGAAATACAAACAACATATGAAATAAAAAAAAAAAAAACAAAGAAAATATGGCTGATGTAAAAAATTCATTGTGAGTAATAACACAGAATGTTAATTGATAAAACTCACCAGTCAAGAGACACAGGTTGGCAAGAATGGATAAGGAAATATAACTCATCTATACACTGTCTACAAGAAACCCACCTTAGGCACAGGGATTCAAGGAGACTGAAAGTGAATGGCTGGAAAACAATTTTACAAGCAAACAATAACCAAAAAAGGGCAGGAGTAGCTATCCTAATACCAGACAAAACAGACTTTAAAATCAAACTATTGTAAGAGACAAAGATGGACACTATATATTTGTAAAAGGGGTAATCTTTCAAGAAGATAGAACAATCAGAAATATTTATACACCAAACCAGGGTGCCTCAAAATACATGATGGCAAACACTGGAAAAACTAACTGGAGAAATAAATGCCTCTACACTTATAGTGGGTGACTTTAATACACCATTATCACCATTAGATAGAACATCTAGACAGAGAATCAATACATAAAAAAAAGACTCTGAATAATACATTAGGGGACCTGGACCTAATAGACATATACAGAATGCTATATGCAAATACAGTGGGACATACATTCTTCTTGAGTGCACATGGATCATACTCCAAGATAGACCACATGCTAGGCCACAGAACAACTTTCAATGAATTCAGAAAGATTGGCATTATACAAAGTAATTTCTCTGACCACAATGGAATGAAACTGGAAATCACTAAAGGCCAGAGAACCAAATTAGGCACAAAGATATGGAAGCTAAACAACACACTCTTAGACAAACAGTGGGTCAAGGAGGAAATCTCAAAAGAAATTAGTAACTACCTTGAATCAAATGAAAATGACAACACAACATATCAAAAACTATGGTATGCAGAGAAAGCTGTCCTGAGAGGGAAATTCATAGTCATAAATGCATATATTAAAAAAGAAGAAAGAGCTAAAATTGAAGACCTAACTGCACACTTGGAAGATTTGGAAAAACAACAACAAACTAACTCCAAAGGAAGTAGAAAGAAAGAAATAACAAATATTAGAGCAGAAATAAATGAAATAGAAAATAATAAAACACTAGAAAAAAAACAAACAAAACCAAAAACGGATACTTTGAGAAGATCAATAAAATTGACAAACCATTAGCCAGACTAACAAAGAAAAGAGAGATCAGGTACAAATACACAAAATAAGGAATGAAGAAGGGGATATCACTACTAACCCCACCAAAATAAAGAGTATCATAACAGGATACTTTGACAATTCAAATGCCAACCAGAAGGTTAATTTAGAGGAAATGGACAAATTCCTAGAAACTCACAAATAGCCTACATTGATGAAAGAAGAAATTGATGAACTCAACAGTCCAATTACAAGTAAAGAGATAGGTTCAGTCATAAAAACCTCCCAACTAAGAAGAGCCAGATGGCTTCACAGGTGAATTCTACCAAACATTCCAGAAAGAGCTAACACCAATTTCACTTAAGCTTTTCCAATAAAATAGAAGAAGAAGAAACATTGCCTAAATCATTCTATGATGTCAACATTACCCTGATACCAAAGCCAAACAAAGATACCACAAGAAAGGAAAATTACAGACCAATTTCTCTAATGAACCTAGATGCTAAAGTCCTCAACAAAATACTTGCTAATCGCATTCAACAACATATTAAAAGAATTATACACCATGACCAAGTGGGATTCATCCCAGGTATGCAAGGATGTTTCAACATAAGAAGATCAATCAATGTAATACACCAAATAAACAGACTGAAAGAAAAAATCACATGATCATCTCTAGAGATGCAGAAAAAAAATTCACAAAATACAGCACCCTTTCCTGATAATAACATTGCAAAGATAGGAATAGAAGGATACTTTCTGAACATGATAAAAGGTATATATGAAAAACTCAAAGCTACCATCATCTTCAATGGTGAAATCCTAAAAGCCTTCCCTCTGAGATCAGGAACAAATCAAGGATGCCCACTATCACCACTCCTATTTAACATTGCCTTAGAAGTTCTTGCTAGAGCACTGAGGCAAAAAAATATATAAAAATCATCCAAATTGGAGAAGAGGAAGTAAAAATTTCATTATTTGCAGACGACATGATCGTATACATAGAAAGTCCTGAGAAATCTACAACAAAGCTTCTAAAACTTATAAAAGAGTTCAGTAACATTACAGGCTATAAGGTCAATTCTCAAAAATCAGTAGCATTTCTATACATTAATAATGAGCAATCTGAGGAGGAAATCAAGAAACAAATACCATTTACAATAGTAACTAAAAGAATCAAATACCTAGTAATAAATTTAACTAAAGATATGAAGGACTTATATACAGAAAACTACACAACACTATTAAAGGAAATCAAAGAAGACTTAAATAAATGGAAAAATATTCCCTGTTCATGGATAGAAAGACTAAACATCATCAAGATGTCTATCCTACCAAAAATAATCTAAAGATTTAATGCAATCCCAATAAAAATCAACACTGTATTTTTTAAGGAATTGGAAAAGCTAATGACAAAATTTATTTGGAAGGGTAAGAGGCCCCGAATTGCCAAAGACATATTGAAAAAGAAAAATGAAGTGGGAAGTATCACACTACCTGAGTTTAAAAATCTACAGTTGTGAAAACCACATGGTATTGGCACAAGGATCTACATTTTTGAAAAACACATGGTATTGGCACAAGGATAGAGACATTGACAATTGGAACCGAATTGAGAGTTCTGATATAAGTCCTCATGTATACAGTCATCTGATATTTGACAAGACCACCAAGCCCACTCAGTTAGGAGAGAATGGCCTCTTCAACAAGTGGTGCATGGAGAAATGGATATCCATATCCAAAAGAATAAGAGAGGAACACCATCTCACACCTTATACAAAAATCAACTGAAGATGAATCAAAGATCTAAATATAAGAGTCAAGACCATAAAGACCTTGGAAGATAATATAGGAAAACATCTACAGGACCTTGTAATAGGAAATGGTTTCATGAGCTTCAAACCCAAAGCATGAGCAGCACAAGAAAAAATAAATAAATGGGATGTCCTCAAAATTAAAAACTTTTTCACCTCAAAGGACATTATCAAGAAAATAAAAAGGCAGCCTACCCAATGGGAGAAAGTATTTGGCAACCATATATCTGATAGGAGCCTAATATCCTGCATATTTAAAGAAATCCTACAACTCAAAAATAAAAAGACCAGCAACCCATTTAAAAAATGGGCAAGTAACCTGAAAAGACACTTCTCCAAGGAAGAAGTACAAATTGCTAAAAAGTACATGAAAAAATGGTCAATGTCTCTAACTATTAGAGAAACGCAACTCAAAACTACATTTAGATACCATCTTACACCCATTAGAATTGTGGCTATTTAAAAAAACAGCAGACTATAAGTGTTGGAGAGGATGTGGAGGAATGGGAACACTCATCCACTGCTGGTTTGTTTTGGCTGTTACTCAAAAAACTAAATATAGATTTTCCATATGACCCAGCAATTACACTACTGGGTATATACCCAGAAGAACTGAAAGCAAAGACACAAGCAGATACATGTACACCAATGTTCATAGCTGCATTGTTCACTATTGCCAAAAGTTGGAATCCACCCAGGTGCCCATCAACAGATTAATGGATAAACAAAATATGGTACTTACATACAATGGAATATTACTCAGCTGTAAGAAGGAATAAAGTGCTAACACACGGGAAACATGGATGAATCTGGAAGACCTTATGTTGAGTGAAGCAAGCTAGGCATTGAAGGATGAACAGTACATGACCTCACTGATACGAATTAAGGAAATTGAGCAGTCTCAGAGAACACTTTTCTGAAAGATAGGTGTACAAGAAAGAGAAAGAAAACAGAAAGTTGTAAGACATCACCCATACGTACTTAACCTATGGTAAAGTGATCGAGTATAGCTTTATATTGAAGGGATAGGACAGGCGGTTAGTGATATATTGGCTTGGGTGGTGCAGGGTTGACAGGTGGGTAGATTGGGAAGGGTGTGTTAGAATACCCAGGATACTGAGGGTAGGGCAGAAATAGACAGATGGGCATCTCTGAAGAGCAAGAGCAGTTCCAAATAGTAGAGTACAAACCAGTGTCACCACCTATTTTTGCGTGTAACTATGAACCTTGTCATCCAATGAGTCAAGTAGTTGTCATGGGTTCCACAGGAATGGGCAGAGGAACAGAACAGATCACACAGGGGGTATTTAGTGGTCAATGGAAATGTTTTTCATTACCTGACAGGACATGGTAAATATCATCAAAATTTATAAAAGTATAGAATCCAAAATGTAAACCATACTGTAAACCATTGACAATGTTTAGTAGCTATGTTTCACTATCTGTATATCAGTTATAACAATGCTACCATCCACATACAAAGATGTTTTAATATGGGGTGAGGAAAGGGGCAGGAGTTTGGGTATATGAGAGTTTCTTGTATTCATTGCGTGACTTTGCTGTGACCTAAAACTTCTTGAAAATTAAATGAAAAATAGTGAGACACTGGGGAGTGAGTGGGGGAAGGTGCCACGGTACAGAATGGACACCAGATATTGCAGTGATAAAAGGCAAAATGTCAAAAAAACCTTTTTTTTTTAATTTTTAAATTTTTTTTCTCATTTTTTGAATAACCTACTCCTTTAATATTATTTTATTTTTAGTTTCTTAAAAAAATTTTCATGTATTTTGTCTCTTACATTTAAACATCATTATTATTTCATTTTCCTTCTAATTGTATTTGGCTATTGTATTGGCTTCATCTTTAAAGAAGCTTTGGATCACAGAAGGGTTACAACTGGGATGGGAGAGTATCATTGGTGGGGGGTGTCAGGGATGGGAGAGTGCATGGGAGGAAGTTCATCTGAACATACATAAAAGGTATATAAAATTGTTCAAATGCTCGTGGGGCATGGTCACAGTGGGTAGAGAACCACTCAATAAATAAGAGAATACTGAATTCCCATCCTGGTCAGCTCTGCCATATTCTCCAAGGGAGAAGCAACAGTACCCCAAGTGCAGGGGCAGTATCTGGCAAAGGAGGATGATCCACGGGAAAGACAAATGAGTTCACATGGCTAGGAGACTTCAAAGTGAGTTGGGAGGTCATCGCAGAGGTAACGCTTATGCACACCTCCATATGACCTCATAGGCTTCCAATGTGGATACACCCAAACAGAGGGGATCCTGAGGGCTCTGGGGACACCCAGGTCCTATATCAGAGTTGATAGCCTCAGAGTCTTGCACCTTATCAGTGAGCCCTACTTTGTAATCCTTCCTCCTGAGAGTGACAGAGTTGGACCCAAATATGTCTTCCCTGCACATGGTCCATTTGTCCCTTCTATTGAAACCTGTATGTGTTGCTGGAGTTTCTGGGTGTACTTCCAGAAACCATAGTCTTTATCCATGAGATATAAACCCCCTCTCACTTGGAGGTGGAGTGGACATCATCATCTCAGACTCCTCAGGATTGGGGGAAGAGCTATGGACTGGAGTGGATTTACTGGTATTCTGTAATAGACATATTATAAGTCATGCAGTGGAAGTAATTACAACATTAATGTGGAACCAGTGACCACCAGACACTTTAGGGGCAGGGAGAGGGAAAAGCAGTTGTAATACAGGTGCTTTTTAGGGACTTGGTAAATATTCTGAGTAACATTGCAATGACAGATATAGGCCATTTTCTATCATTATATAACATGCAGAACTGTGTGTGAGAGAGTGTGGTCTACAATGTAAACTATAGTCCATGCTAAGTGGCAAAGCCCCAAAATGTGTATATCTAGTGCAGGTGATGTACCACACTAATGAAGGATGTTTATGTGGGAGGTTGTGGGAGGAGTAGGAGGTGGGGCATATGGGAATCCCTACAATTTTTGTGTAACATTTATGTAATTGAAGTATCTTTTAAAAAATAAAAAATAAATTATTATAATAAATAAATAGATAAATAAATAAATAAGTACCTGTTCAACTACCTGAGTCATCAGAAAGTACAGAAAATAGTGGTATTTTACTTTGTGTTCTGATTGTTTGAGTGTAAAATTGACTACTCTGTGAACTGGGTTCACCATGAAGAAATTTGGACTAGCAGATGTTTTCTCCAACCTTCTTTATTGTAGAACCTGGGAATATATCAGATAGGGATGCAGGACCTTTCTCTTTTATGGCTCACATTTCAGTCCAACTCATGTGTTAGTCCAGTAATTAAACTATGCTTTGACTTGGTAGCGGTCTAGAGAGAATATGGAGTTCTATGTGTATTGGTGGCCAAGAGTTTAAGCTCCAGAGAAAGAAAGAATTATTTGTGGTAATCTCTCTGTGTAATTATGAATATAATCTTTTAAATTTCCTAGTCCAATGACTGGGATGTAATTGGTGTTCTATATTTGGTTATAGTAGAATTTTTCTTGTCATTAGGAATTCATGGAATTTAAGTACCTTCCCCAGAGAAGTTGAGCAGTGTGTCTAGTAAGAGATTATATCCAGGCTCTCTGACTCTCAAGGTCAAGTTTTAAGAATGAGCTGTACTGTCTTTCTGATAGCAGTAGCAGCAACAATAGCAACAATAATTCTGTTCATAAGAGTAATTTAATAAAAGAAGCCCAGGTGTTTTGTTCTCTCAACAGCTCTGGGTTACCTCCAGAAAGAGAATGAGATAAATATGTTGGTGATTTCAGTAAGGGACAGTCCTAATGTGGCCTGCCACCTTTTCCAAAAATACATCCTGTGCACCGGACCAGGTGTATCAGCTGAGCAGGATAAAACACAATCCCCTAGTCATAAGGTGATTTCTGGTACATTCATTTCCCTCTTATCTAGAGCTTATTTAAATATCCACTGCAGACAGTCTAACTCTGGTGAGCAAGTTTGTTGGCACCCAGCTACACCCAGGAGGTACATCTGTCCCTTATGGGGAAGGAGCAGGATTTCTCCTCTATGGCACACAAACACAAGAGAAGGATGCTGCACATAGAATATCTCATTTTGTTGGCCATGGATTGAGATCTTCTGATCCTGAGGAACTAACACCCACTAGTGAAGCTATGAAACTGACCTTGATCTGTCTCTTCTTTATGTGACACAAAGTCTTTCCATCTGAGTCATGTTTTTGTTGAGCACCCCAGCACTTCTATCAGAGTGAGTTGACATCTCTTCAGGTACCTCTCCTCCTGACCCACAGTGATTTTCTCCCTGAAGGAAATTAGAGGCTTGGCTGGAGCTTCTTTAGTGATAAGCAGGTGTATACTCTGACTTCATTTTCCTCAGAAGGAAGGAAGAAACCAGGAAATTCTGAGTGGTTCTCCCCAGTGGTCTGCCTCCAATCTTTGAATATTCCCAATATCTGCCAGAGTAACCAACACTTTTGATGTGCAAATTCATTCTGTTCAGATTCCCTAGATCTTTTAGTATTGTATCCTCTCCACAATTTTTTTTAACATTCTTTTATTACTTCTACTAGTCATATTCATTTCCATGCCCAAATAATTTTAAATTCCATGAGAATTCAATGAGATAAATTGAGGGTATAATTATTTCACTAGCTCACAATTAACTTGAAATGTACAGATGGGTAGGATGCAATATGTTTTACTCATACATATTTATTTTCTACCAAATAATAAAATTTTGCTTTTGTGTTAAGACTTCCTTGAGGCCTCATCCTTGCTTGAATTAGTTTTACAAGCTGCTCTCTAGAAACCCTACAAATATCATTCCCTCAGGCTCTCTCTCCAATTCATTTTAGTTACCAAGCTGTAATTGAATTCATCTCTGGATCCAACTTGAGAGGTTTATACCTGAGGTTCTTTAGGCCTATTGAAAATGTGCTTCTGGCATATTTGACTCTCCAGAATACTTAATGTGTACAGTTTGGTGAAGTTTTTGATCCATGGGCCTATTCAAATGTATATTTGTTGGGAACAACACTTAATTTAGAGTTTTTGGTTTCTGATCCTGAAATGGATGTGCAATCTCACTTTTAAGTTCAAGGGTAATTTATATTTTACTGTCAAACTTAATTGCTCATCTGCTTTTTATAATTAATTGCAAACAAGATCAGATATGCCAGAAGTGTGGTCAATTTGCTTATTCAAGGTATTGCTCCTGCTTTGACCATGTATGATTCAGCATTTTCACATCTAATTGATGATACTTTGGTGCTAGTCATGAAAATTTATCTTATTATATGTCAATATCTGATGGCAGAATTGTTGGATCATAGTTTTGGCATCTTCAGTAGATATTGTCAAGCAGTGTTTCAAAGTGTTTGTAAATTTTACACTACTACATGCAATATATGATTTCCATTGTTCATATTAAAAATTTGTTTCTTTTCCTCTCCCTTTGCTTTCTTTTGATTGATCTTGCTAAAGGTTTTTCACTTTTATTTAGCTTTCAAAGTACCAATATTTGGTTTTCTTATTAGTCTCTATTTAGGACTGTTTTTTATGTCATTGGTTTCGTTCCTTATTTTTATTATATCATTGCCTCTATATTATTTGCATTTAGTTTGCTTTTATTGCTTAATATCCTGGTACCCAGAAACTTAGATCCTGCTTTACAATTTAATTTATTAAACTTTAATATTTAAAATTAAAAATTTAAAAGCTTAACTAATTAAAATAAATCCTTAGGTTTTTAGATATTTAAGAACCAAATCTAATATTATATCAAAATTTAAACAAGATAGATCAGCCTCCCAACTTATGTCTTTCTACAAATTTGAACTCTCTCATCTCATTGAGTTCCTGTCCAGGGGTTATTGGTCCAATTATTCTCAGAAGGAAGATCCCTTTTGAGGGACTTTTGTCCTTGCCATTTTATTTTATTCACATAATTACTCTGTGGTATCTGCAACATTTTGCTATTGGTTTACTGATGAGATCCTCAAATTCTAAGGGCACTCTGCCATCTGGCACTGCAGCATCTTTTATGTTTAAAAATTATGAAACACAGAATTGCACTAACTTTACTAAATGCTAGAACACTGCTAGGTTTAACTTAGACTTGCAATGAACCATTAGGGAAATTTTCAGCTGAATAAGATTAGTCATCCTAGAAGTACACATGAAAAGCAAGCTCCAAAATAAAGCAAAATAATTGGGGTGCCTATTTGAATTGGTATATGGAGTTTAAAAAAAAAATGCAGGACTCTAAAAGAGTTTCCTCAAAGGACTTCTAAAAAAAGTAAATGAGAAATAAAAAATTCAAACCCTTAATTTCAGTGAGCATTTGGCTCACAGCTCTCCTACCAGAACTTCTCTTTCTATTTATCTACCTTTGCCTGAATATTCCCACTCAGCTAACAAACTAGCATAATGGCCCTACTTTTCAGATAAATTTTAAAAGTTGCCTTATACAGTTAGATCCTCTGAGGTTACCAGAGAACCACCACAAATAACTTTCAAAGATAACTTCAAATTTATCTCCAATCAAAGGCTAAATTATGAGTTATAACCAGTGAATTTCCCAAGTCATGGCCAGAGCCTCAAAAATTCTAAAAGTAATTTACAATACCTAGAGGTGCTCACTCACTGCCCCAGGTTTCCAGACCAATATCAATTGATCCACGTTAGTCAGTCCAGCGGAAGTTTATAAATGAATGCATCAGGCAGACTGGCTAGAACTTGAAGAACATATTTATATTAGTCAGGGTTCTCTAGGGAAACAGAATCAACAGGAGAAAACTATCAATAATATGCAAATTTATAATAGTCTCTCACATGACCATGTGGATGAACAAATCAGGGTTCTGCAGGAAGTCTGCAAACCAAGGCTCCAATGAAAGTCCAGTGAAGGGCCTTGATGAGTTTCTGGGAGACTGGCTGTCTAAAGATGAGCTGGGACATTCTCTCTGAATGCTGAAATCACTTCCCCTTTTAAGGCATTCAAATAATTGGATAAAGCATTACTTATTGTTGATGCAATCTTCCTGGTTGATGTAGATGTAATCAGCTATCTATGCAGTAAACTCACTGGTGACTAAAGTTCATAAATGTCCTTATATTACAATTATCCCAGTGCTTGCTTGACCAGACAACTGAGCACAATTACTTGGCCAAGTTGACATATTAGCCTAACCATCACAATATTCAAAACCCCAAAATCTCCATGATGTAATCTTCCCATAGGCATGAAAAAGCCCCAAAACAAAGCTGATTACAAGAACCCAGACCTACACCCAAAAGATTTTCAAAGCTATTAAAATGCCCAGAAATTAATTGCCAAAACAATAGCCTAGATATAGGTGCCTCATTTGCAATATACCTGGCCATTGGAAGAGAGATTGCCCTCAGCAAAGAGAAAAAACCCTTCTACCAGGATATAACAGAAACTCTGCTCAACATTGCTGGAATTCTGGGGATGTCAGTGGCTTTTCCTCAAAAATACCTTTAAGTGCATGAGAGAAACATGTTTAAAAATTAATGGGGGGATTTGTAATTTTATCCTATGTCTGTTCTCCCTTTGTATATGGGAAGCAGATAACTTGTTTTGTCAGTTTCACAAGTCTAAAACCAGAGGGGACTTATGAACCAAGACAAACTGCATGCTTCTAATTGATTTTGATGTGATTTTGTACTTAGCATTGTTACTGAAATGATTTAAGGTTTTTGAAATACTGTGATGTAATGAATGCTTTTTGGATATAGAAAGACATGTTTTGTTGTTGTTGCTCAAAGGGTGGAGTGTAGAATTTGTGATTATTTTATGCATCCCCAAAAGAGTAAGATTATATTTTAAAATAATCCATTTCTGTGGGTGTGAGACCATTTGACTGGATTGGGTCAGTGGAACATGATTCATGTTGACTCCCTGCCCTCTTGCTGGGTCTGATATGAAGGGAGACACAAAGACTCAGAGAGACAGAGGATAAAGGGACCCAGTATATTTGATTCTGCAATGTGAGAGAGAGGACTGCTTAAGCATATGTCCCCCAAGAGGCTGGGCCCATGGTGAAGCTCAAGAGATCAACCCTGCTATATGACTGATAGATTAGACTTGAAATTGTGAAGAAAGCAGAACAGCAGAGACTGATATAGAATGCCTGGAAAGAGAAAAGCTCTATGCCTAGTTACCTTCAGCTAAGCTCTGGGACACAGCACAGCCCCAAGGGGAAGGCAAAAACCAAGTAGAGTTCGCTTGCCATCTTACTTCAACATGTGGCAGCTGACTTGTGTGATAAAACACATTTTATGGTGCTTTGAGTTGGATTTTTCATGTCCTTGGAATGGCAATCTTTTACCCTAAATAAATACCATTAATAAAGGCTGATACATTTCTGGTGCTTTGCATTGACACCCCTTTGGCAAAACAAAACAGTTATCAAAAGACCAGAAATAAAAGTGATACTAAAGGGAATTCTGAAGACTGAAAAGGAAAAAAAAGGCAAGAGACTTGGAGGAGAATATAGAAATGAAGATTATTAGGAAGGGTAAATTAAAGGGTATAAAAGACAGTAGTAAGTTATGACAACAGAAAACCAAAGGATAAAATGGAGGAAGTAATGCCTTTATAGTAATAACATTGAATGTTAATGGTTTGATCTCCCCAATCAAAAGGCATAGACTGATAGAATGGATAAAAAAATATGATCCACCTATATGCTGTCTGCAGGAGACTCATCTCAGACATAAGGACATAACCAGGTTGAAAGTGAACACCTGATATATAGGTATTTTAGGGAAGAAGATATTCCACGCAAATATTAACCAAAACAGCTCTGGAGTAGCATTGTTAATGTTGGAAAAAATAGATTTTAAATGGAAAACTGTTATAAGGAATGAAGAAGGTCATTATATATTAATAAAAAGGGCAACTCACCAAGAAGAAATAACTATAAAAAATATTTATGCACCTAACAGTGGTCCCAAGCTACATGAGAAACATACTGGCAAAACAAAAGGAAGAAATGGGCATCTCTACAATAGTAATTGGAAAATTAAATAAACCACTCTCAGCATTGGGAAAGAACATCTGGACAGACAAGAAATAAAGAAACAGATAGCATTAATAGTATGATAAATGAACTTGCTGTAACAGATGTTTAAAGATCACTACACCCCAAAACAGCGGGATATACATTCTTTGACAGTATCAATAAATTTTAAAAGATTGAAATTATACAAAGCATTTCCTCTGATCATAACAGAAGGAAGCCAGAAATCAATAATTTATGGAAAAGGAAAATTCATAAATATATGGAGATTAAACACCACAATCTTAAATAATCAGTGGGTCAAAGAAAAAATTGCAAGACAATTCAGTAAATATCTTGAGACAAATGAAAACAAGAATACAGCTGTATTAGTCAGCCAAAGGGGTGCTAATGTGAAATACCAAAAATGGGTTGGTCCTTATTAAGGGTATTTATTTGGGATAGAAGTTCACAGTTACCAGGCCATAAAGCACAAGTTTCTTCCCTCACCAAAGTCCATTGTCACGTGTTGGAGCAAGACAGCTGCTGATGTTTGCCCAGGGTTCAGGCTTCTTGGCTTCCTCTCTTCCCGGGGCTGCATTTCTCTCCAGGCTTAGCTCCTGTTTCCTCCACAATGTCAGCTGAAGGCGATCAGGCGAACGGTTTGCTTCCCTTCTCCTGGGGCCTTCTTTCCAACATCAAAGCTGCTTGTTAAAGACTGCTTCAACTCTGTTCTCTGCCTTGCCTTTTATATTCAATTCCCCACCCACCAGGGGGTGGGGCTGAACGCCCTACTGACTGACATGGCCCAGTCAATGCCCTAATCATAATTCAATCATGCCCAGATTAACAGATCAGATTACAGGCATGATCCAATTATATTTTTGGAATTCATAATTACATCAAATTCCCCAACGGTTACATTCCACCCTCTGAATTCCAAAAATACATTACAATTCTCAAAAAAACTTAAATCAGTAACAA
>JAQZBX010061328.1:0-17124 GCA_029593785.1 Cabassous unicinctus
AAAAAAAAAAAAAAATATCCATCATATATACAACTCAACAATAAAAAGACAAACTACCTGATTAAAAAATGGGCAAAAGACTTGAAAAGGTAATTGTCAAATGATGAAATACAAATGGTGAAGAAACATATGAAAATATGTTCAACATCGCTAGTGATTAGGGAAATGCAAATCAAAACTCTAATGAGGTATCATTTCACACCTATTAGGCCACTATTAAAAAGTTGGAAAACTATAAGTGTTGGAGAGGATGTGGAGAGATAAGAATGCTTATTTACTGTTGGTGGAGATGTATAATGGTACAGCCACTATGGAGGACTGTTGGCATTTCCTACTGAAGTTGAATATAGACTTGCCATGTGACAAGCAATACCATTACTAGGTACATACCCAGAAGAACTGAGAGCAGTGACATGAATAGACATCTGCACACCAATGCTAATAGCAGCATTATTCATGATTGCCAAAAGCTGGAAACAACTAATGTGTCCATCAACTGATGGACAGGTAAACAAATTGTGGTGAGTAAACATGATGGAATATTATGCAGTGGTAAGAAGAAATGAAGTCATGAAGCATATGACAACATGGATGAACCTGGAGGACATTATGTTGAGTGAAGCAAGCCAGACACAAAATGACAAGTACTGTATGATTGCAGTATTATAAACTAAATAAATTATGTAAACTCATGGAATTAATAATTAGAATATAGGTCACCAGAAAATAGAATAAGGATAGAAAATAGAAAGCTGGTCATTAATCTATGCAGAATTGTTTGAAAAGTTGTTTGTAAATCTGGAAATTAATGGAAATGATGAGAGTACATCATGGTGTTTGTGAAAGGGAAAGTTAAGGACGTGTATTACTAGAAGGAAAGCAAATGTAACATGGGATTGTATAACATAGTGAAACCTCATGTAAAATATGAATATGGGTGATATTTCATATATAATTTTGTTTTTACATAATATAAATACAAATAAACTAGATAGAAGGCAACATAAGAACAGCTATATATGGCAGGTAAGCATAGAAAGATTGAGAGGTGATGATTTCTGTTTGGTTATTATTATTACTACTAATTATTATTATTATTACTGGAATAATGAAAATACTCTAAAAATGACTGAAGTCATGAATTCACTACTATGTGATTACACCAAGTACCATTTGGATGAGTTAATGCTTTATTAATATGTATCAACAAAATTGATTTGTTAAAAAATACATAAAAAATAAAGTGTTGAGACACCACTGGTACCCTTGACTAATAAGCATTCTAATGTGGTTGAGTTGCCACTCTTGTACAGGGCCTAAGCCCTGGATGATATGGCCCACCATACCATGCTGTATGGCCTTGGCTCATTGTCATGAGTCAAATAACTGCTGTGTGACCTCTGCCTCTTCTAGAGTGAGTCCTCTTGATTTGCCCATTCTTGAATCTGAATGAGACTTCTGTGTCCTATTCTTTGGTAGATCCAGTGGGCAATCATTGCAATTTGTTGGGTACATGGTTGGTTGTCATGGATTCCACTTGTCTTCTGCTTCAAATGGACTTTTGCAATGGGTGTCAACAATGGTGACAAATTGATTTTTTTCCCTAGCTAACAAGCTCTTGCCATAGCCCCTTTGCCCACATGGAGGAGCTTCTTATAAACCAACCATAGATTTTCCTGTCACTGGACAATATGGCTAGTCTGTTTGCAAAAGCCCATGGATCTCTAAATATGTAGGTGAAAGTGTTGGAGTAACCTGCACAGCCATCCACACCACGTAGAGATCAACCCATTGGACAGAACACCAGTCTCATTCAAAAGATGGCCATTCTTGGGACAGATGGCCAATGTAGCCCAATGGACTCCATCAGCTATGAGTTTTGCAGTTTTATCTGTGAACCAAGACATATTAATACAATCAGCTTGACTGCCCCTCTTAGGCAAGGGAAGGGAAGGACAATCCCCTGTGGGCTGTTCAACCCCATCCAGCAAAGTAGAATTTTGTTCAAAGAGCCAGCTAACTCCCTAAGGTCCTGCTGAGGCTTGTTCTTGGGTGTACCATTCCCACTCAATGATGGAGCTTTGTTGAACTTGTTCTACCTTATTAATAGTATTAGTGAATACCCACATGACTATGGACAGTTTTGGTCTTAGTGTCACAGAGGCCACATCAGAAGTTTAATGTTCAGTCTCCACTAAGGCCTAATAACAGGGAAAAGTTGCCTATCAAGGGGGAGAAGGGGTTCTTATTGGGCACTTTAGATAGTTTGCATATCCAAAACTCAAGGGCTGGTGCACTGCAATAGCACTTTCTTGTTTGAGACTCCTATCTATGTTGGTAGGAGTCACTGAGACCTGTACTTCCATAGGTTCCATTGACCCTAGTGGTAAAGGTTGTCACTGCATGTTCCTGACAAATTGGTCACTACAGGGGCAGGAGTGGGCTAAGAATGGGTGTGTGTGTGGTGGTTCAATAGTGGTTGGGGGCCTCCCAGGGACTGGGCCAGGCTGGGCAGGGTGGGACAGCATTTACGGACTAAAAGAACATCTCCACAAGGATGCTTCCTGGTGGGGATGTCAGAAGCCAACTGGAGTCATGCCTTGTTGGAACCACATGGGCTCTTGGCCTCTGGTCAGCCAGACAGATTGCTGGGCACTGCCAATGCTGGTTCACCTTTCAGGCCTCTGCCCTGGCCCTTGGATTGGGGGTGAGAGCCAGATGGGAGGTATACAGCCACTGGCAAGTGTGCCCAATGGACTGGTAGCAGTGAGGAGGGGTCCACAGCCTGAAGCCAGGCACTGGTGAGCCTCAGCCCCTGCAGCTGGGCAAGGCTCTGCAAGACCTGCTGTGCAGCTCGACTCTTGAGGTTCCAGGTGGCAGTAGCAGGAACCTATGGCTATACTAGCCTGAAGACACTCCATCTCCTCTAATTTCAGAAGGTAAGCAGGGTAAGGCAGGGTTAGTACTTGCACTGGGGATGGCCTGGTATTACCAGGTGGTGTAGGCTTTTGATAGCAATGTGTCTGTCTCTCTTCTGTTGGCCACCACCCCCAGAACATGTCTTCCTCTACCTCTGCAGTAGACCCACACAGTTGCCTATACCATGCTCTCTGCCCACTGTATCACTAGCAGGCAGCTGTGTCCCAGCTCTTTGATGGATCAAGCAACCCCACACCAACCCAGGCCTTGTGGTGGTGAGGGTGAAATAGAGTGTGGATGCAAAGACCTCTCACCTGCTAGAACTCTTCTCAGACACTGGGCCCCTACCCTTTTGCATCTGCATGCAAGTGGTGCATACCAGGTGATCCCTGCCTGTTCTTGCCACCCTAGATCTTTGCTGTCTTCACTGGCACAACAGGGGTGAGCCAAGGGAACATATGTTCCCTTTGTGCACTTGGGCCTCATTCTATACATTTCCCATGTCCTCCAATCCTCAGTGGACTGGATCCAACCATGCCTCAACCCCTTGGGCACATTGTGGGCCAGTCCTTTCAAGAAACCATGTGGCACTTTCAGCAACTTCATGGCCCCTCTGCAGACCAAGGTAAAACAACAAATTGCTTGGGAAACAGACAGGCACTCAGGCAGACAGACAGCCAGACAGGTTGACAGACATATCCCAGGGTCCCATCCCACACAGGCTGGCAAGATTCAGTCAGGAAGATGCCATGAGAGACCACTGGCAGTGGTGGTGGCACATCCTGAGGGAACCTCAGCTGTCCCTGGGCCAGTACCTTCCTCTCCAAGCCCAGCCCATCCCAGAAGGAACTCCCAGCTCACCAGTCCCTCTCCATCTCAAGCTCTCTTACTTATCCATTGGTCATCCACCAGATCAGAGAGCCTAGGTCTAAGGCCTGTGGCCTCCACCCCATCTGGCTGCATCCCTGGGCTTCCTTCCCTCAGGGCTGGCTGCAGATCTGCCATGTGCCAGGATCCATTCTCAGGGATGAGAGGACAGTGGGCTGAGGGATTGCTCTCATGGAACTTAGAATTGAGTGGGTGAAGACCAACAGGAAACAAAGCTGGAAGTGGCTCTAGTGTCAGGGAGGGCTTGCTTGCAGGGAAGGAGGAAGAAGTGCTTCTCTGCCCAAGTGATAGCCCACTGGGTGAAAGATCCCCTGAATGGCTGGTAGTGCCTCAAACTATGCTTTCCAGAAGTCCTGGAAATAGCAAAGAAGGTGTTCCCATCTCCCATAGGTGAACCTTCAGGTTCTCCATGACCACCTATGTCAGAATCCACTGTGATGCTGAGAATAACTGGGGTAGTGCTGGGTGGGGGAGTGGAGATGATGCTGTTGCAGGTTCATGGGGTGTGGGATGATGGGGCAGCATCAGCCCCAACCTTACCACAACCCCCAGGGCCATAGCTCTGTGCCACAAGGTTTTTTAGAGAAAGCTAGCCCACAGACAGCAAAGGTGTAGGAGGTGTGAGTGGAGGTCAGGGCCCAGGACAGAGTGCTTATAGTATTCCTGGATGCTCAAGATGGCTGCTGAGCACATGACTATGGATTAAGAAAATGGATGAATCTGGTTAAGCAGAAATTGTCATTCTCCCCAGTTTGGCAGGACATGGTTTCTCAATTTTCTTCTTTATCCAACCTAGAGTTTGTGATTGTTTTCATCTTTCCTTCAGTTTCTATGATAGCTTTCTAAAGGGCTTATAGACTGTAACATTATAATTTGATAAATATGTTCATTTTTTGTTACTTTTGTGTTCCATTGAACAATGTATTTGATCAAGGTTATAGGTTTTCATTGAGATCATGCTTAAAAAGAAAAGTTCTCATTGCATTTTGACATTTTATTACTTCTTTTAAAATGCTTTGATTTTTCTTGTTTGTATTATTTATCCAGTTTTTCAACATTTAATTCTTCAGTAGCTCCAAGTACCTTCATTTTATCAAATGAAGAGAAATGTCAGAATAAGACACAATTTATTTTCCAATTTGTGTGGTCACTGGTAGCTGGTAACCATTAGGTTAGATTGGCAGCTCTGCATCTCTAAGGATGTTTGTCATCTGTCAGAACAATACTCTTGCATTTTCTCAGAAGAGGGGATATGCATCAAATATTAGAGGTGAAGAACTAAGGTTTGTTTTTTTCCACTCATGAGTCTAATTCAAAGACAAACCACCATCTCACAAACTACCAGTAAGCACAGTAATCTCCACCTTTGGCAAGACAATGTGTGGCTATTGATTTAAGTACCAGGCTTATGCACCAGGGCACAGGTGACTGTCACTTAAGTTTAAATTCCAGAAAATGTGCTCTCAAACAGGATATCAGCATTTCCATGAGATAAAGACTTCTGAAATACAAAATACAAAATTCATTTTCCTACACTCAATACAGTCTATTTGGTTACAACCATATCCTTATGATAAAGTCATTCTTTGCTCTTCTGTATGATTTCCAGCCCACTTATTTCCTCATCATCCAGTCTCACATCAGACATTTTGGGCAAGAAGGAGTTACCCCATTTAAATAAAAGGTCCTAGGTAGTATCTTACCCTCAGCTTTCTCTCCCTGTCATTTCTGCTTCATCTCATTTCGGGAAAGGCTCTAATGATATTCATTCTGGTCCAAATGATGCCTTCTGCTTATTTGGGAATCTACTTCAAACCCCATGGTGCAAGTAGCCAAAAGTGGCTGATAAGTCAGGATGGGCTATGAGTATCTTGTCTCAAACAACTCAGCTTCTATCCTTATGCTACTATTTAGCCTTTTACCCCTTATTTCTTAAGCCAACTCATCTACCCTCTCCCAATGGACATACTCATCTTTAACTAAGAAGCTTACCATCCAGGACTTCACACTATGGTCATATCAAAAGATACAAGCATTTTCTTTCCAAAATATGACTATGAGCTGTACAAATTGACCACAGCAACCATTTCAGCTCTCTGAAAAGAGACCAAAGGCATACAATAATCTTAGTACCACTTATGCTTCTAAGAAGACTGAGAGTCTGTGGCATTTGATCTGAGGTTACTTCCATCTCCCTCCCCACCCCAGTTTGGTCATTGTGGAGGTGCTTCCATGACAAGATAGTCAATGAGATCAGGAGCACCTCTCACACAAAGAGGTCTCATTAAATATGAAGCAGTGGGCACATCCATTCCTAGCAGCATAATCATTTGAAGTGACAATCTCAGAGACAGGAAGTTGGGGAGGATCAAGGACTCTACTAGCCTGAGCATAAGTTGTAGGGAAAGCACATGCCAAGCTAAGGGTGCATGCAGAAACAGTGGAAGCCAGATAGAACCCCAGGAGTTCAGTACTCAAACTTTACATTCTCTGTTCCTTTCTTGGATATGCTCAATGCCCATTATTGTTTTTAAACCAATTTCCCCACATTCACAAACTTAAGCCTAGTTGACTGTAATTTTATTGATAACTTGAAAATTTCTCCTCAGAACCTTGTTTGTAATATGCTGATCCTTAGTGTAAGATAGCCCTGACATGGTGGGGGAGTGGGCCTGGAGAGGTAGATTGTGGCCAAGCCATGAGATTTCTGGTATAAAATGCTGAGGAATTTGAACTTTATTGTGCAGACTACATAAACTGTTGAAATATTTTAAATAAGACTATTGAAATATTTTAAATAACAGAGTTATATTGTCTAATGTGCATTTCATAAATATCATAGAGCAGTATCAAGGATGAATTGGAGGGAGGCTAGTCAAGACGCACAACTAGTAGGAAGTTTGTGATAAAGATCCAGGCTATAAGTAATGAAGACTTGGGTTAAGTCTATGACAAGAAGAACAAGGTGGAGGGGTGAAATTAAGAAATCATATTTAGGAACTGAAGTTGACACATCTTCATCGCTAATTACATTAAAGTGTGAGAAAGCAGGGTGTATTAAGGAAACATTCCAGCTTATGGCTTAGATAATTGGTGGTGACCTTCATCCTGACAGGAAAGACAGAGCAGAACTTTGGGGAAGAGCTTTAGTTTGAGGTACTCATGACAGTCCAAATGGAAATTCAGATGTGGGGCTGAGAAGAGAGTTTGAGGTAGGTTTGAAGAGTTGGGGTTCACTTCCATATTGATTCAGTTGAAGCCATAGTTTGAATGTGTTCACTCAGAGAGAGTATGTAGAGGGTGGGGCATATGGGCAGTGCATTGAACCTTGGGGAACATCAACATAAAAAGGATAAGTAAAAGAAGACTACACTGAGAAGGATGACACAAAGGGGTAGGAGGGAAACCCAAAAGGATGATATGGGTAAGCAAGGTGGTGATAGGGAAGAATATGATCAAAGCTATAAACAATGATGAGAAATCAGGAAGAAAAGATCAAGAATGACAAAGAAAGTAATATGTACATTGCAGTTGGGAACTTTTAATGTAAATGGTAACCTCAGGGGAGCAGTTTCAATGAAGTAGTTGGCTAAAATGTGACAAGATCACAGTTGGTTGTATTGGAAATCAGTAAATGGTGCCAAATAATGGCATAATGCTTGTCCAAGAATCTTGGCTCTGAGAGGAGAGTGAGAGAGCAGTCTTAGAATGGTGGTGACCTCCAGGGAAACTTTTATCTTAGTGCTGGATGAGACCTAGAGGGGAAAGCATGCTTGTATGCCAAGGGGAAGCCAGAGAGAGAGAGAATGGAGACATGTGAGGGGACTGAGCAAGGTTTTTGTGACAAGAAGCAACATAGTCAAGGCCAACTGAAATAAGCTTAGTAATATTTTCTTATTCTAGTACCTTGTCCATCAATTGGTAAATTTCTCTTAGACACAATATATAGGATAAATTCAGTAAGTTGAGGAGAAACACTTTCTGAGTATTCCCTACCATAGTATGTTAGAATAGATAGAGGTTAGCTTGCCTACAAATGTAACTTGCTCATCCTTCTACTTCTGCCCTGATCCCACCCCTCATCATATAGATATTCTGTAAATAAAATCCAAGCTTATGGTGCCCTACCAAAGTCCCATGTGATCTGCTTTCTTCCCTGCTCTCCAATTGCATTCCCAACCAATTTCCCCCACTCTCTCTTCTGTCCCTTGAACTGGGGAACTGCTTTCCCCATTTTAGTAATTTGCCTAAAATTACTGTGGCTGCTGACAGGAAAACTCTTTCCTTAGCATTTTGCATAACTGCCTCCTTCACATTCTTCAGAGCTAAGCCTGAAGGTCACTTCATCTCCTTACACAAAGGAGATCTCTGTAAACACTCTATACATGAGTGATCATTATACTCTGTTTTTAGATTTATTCTTTTTCTTTAGTGTGGTTGTTACTTAAATTTATTTTTAGAGAAGTTTTAGATTTATACTTACAGAAAAATTACACTGAAAGTGTAGGGAATTTTCATATAACACCTCCTGTACCCACAACATGGTAACCCTTATTATTGACATCTTAAATTAAAGTGGTCCACTTGTTAAAATTGGTGAACCAATATTGAAGCATTGCAACTAACCAAAGTTTATAGTTTTAATACTCTTTTTAATTCCTTCAAATCCTTGAGTGGAACAATGGCTCCTTTCTTGCATTTAATTAGGATTATTGGTAATATAACACCATCAAGTGACCATGATTGATGATAATGCCAGTTTTTCAGTGTTTATAAGTGTACAACATTCCAGATTGTGAAGTGTGAAAGAGCAAAGGTGACAAGATTTATTGTCCCCTTCACTTTGGAGTGTATAAATACTAAAACAGCACAGAGTCTCTCCTCTCTGATGAGAAGTGGAGCATGTATAGCAGCCATTTACCAACTCTGACCTGAGCAGTTGACCTCCCTGGGAGACTGGACTTGGTTGAATCTTTTCCCCTTCTCTCTGGACCATTTATGCTAAGTAATAAATGGTTCATTTACTAAAATATTTGTTTTGCCTGAGCCTGTGTTCCAAAGATGTGTTATATAGCAACTTGCTACACTCTATATACATTGGTTTTGGGGCTGCAAGCAGAGTGCCTTGCAAAGTATGGAATGGAATAGGATGATTTTTTGGCAATTGTTTTCATTATTCATTGATATGTTTTGTATGCGGGTGTCTTGAGCAAAATAGGACTGATGGATTTGTATACTAAACTGAGGGTTTGACCATGCTCTACCAGTCAGGGTAGCAGTAATGACCCACAGTTAGTCATTACTAACTGGTCATGTGATGTAGCATGCTGTCTACATCCCCTGGAAGAAAGGTGGCAATAAATGGGACTTTGAAAATCCCCCATGAATTCCAGGGAGTTAGCTACCTGTACCACACTATGATCAATGAGTCTGTGGCTTCAAATATCTGGCATACACTCCCCTGGCTCATGGCTTCATATATCTCTTCTCATTCTGGAACCATGATTACCCATAATCAGGCCACTAAGACTGATCTTATGGTTATTGTGAGGCCATTCATTATTCAGAAGTCTATTAGGTTGAAGATGGTGACCCAGAGATGAAAACAAAATTATGAGACATTTGGGAAAGTGGCAGAGTAGGGAGCTCCAGTACTCATACTTTCCATCCCAACAACTATAAAACAGTCAGGGACTGTCTCTTCACCTATTTTGAAAGGCCAGAGGCCAGAAGAACACTGTAAAGCATACAGGGAAGAGCAGGAGGAAGAGGCCAATAAACTATGGTAAACAACTGTAATTTCTTCTCCAAGTGTCAGCTACTGATACCCATCCTTAATCTCACAGCAGGACACCATGGGGTCCAACCCCAGACTAGCTGATACTGACAGAAAGGGATGCAAAAATTCTGTTCCCCAAGAACAGGGGAGGCACAGCCAATCATTGATCACAGCTTTTTAAAAAGATTTTATTTATTTATTTATTTATTTATTTATTTATCTATCTATTTATTTATCTATTTCTCCACCCTCTCATTGTTTGCATTTGCTGTCTGCTCTTTGTGTCTGTTCATTGTGTGTTCATATTCTTTTTAGGAGGTACCAGGAACCAAACCTGGGAACTCCCATGTGGGAGGGAGACACTTAATTGCTTGAGCCACCTCTACTCCCTGCTCCTTGCATCTCTCATTGTGTTTCATTGTGGTGTCTCCTCATTGTGTCATGTTGTTACATCAGCTCACCTGTCATGTCAGCTCACTGTTTTGCTCATCTTCTTTAGGCGGCACTGGGAACTGAATCCAGGACCTCTCATGTGGTATGCAGGTACCCAACTACTTGAGCCACATCTGCTTCCATGATCACAGCTTTTTATTATCAACTTTGGATCACTGGTTACTGGTTCTGAGGGAAGTTATAGTTTCAAACTGCAGAAGGAATGTTGGAGGAAATAATGGACAAAAATTTCCCAACTCTTATGAGGGACATGGATGTACATGTCCAGGAAGTGCAGCACACTCTAAACAGTATAAATCCTAACAGGCTTACCTTGAGACACATACTTATCAGAC
This sequence comes from Cabassous unicinctus, assembly GCA_029593785.1. Classification (NCBI taxonomy): domain Eukaryota; kingdom Metazoa; phylum Chordata; class Mammalia; order Cingulata; family Chlamyphoridae; genus Cabassous; species Cabassous unicinctus. Next base: position 10,375 of record JAQZBX010061328.1, read on the forward strand.
TGCCAAATCCTCAAGACAAAGAGAGAATTCTGAAACAGCAAAAGAAAAGAGATCCATCACATATAAGGGAAGCTTGATAAGATTAAATGTTGATTTCTCATCTGAAATCATGGAGGCAAGAAGGCAGTAGTGTGACACAGTTAAGGTACTAAAAGAAAAAAACTGTCATCCAAAAATTCTGTATTCAGAAAAGCTGGGATTCAAAAATGAGGGAGAGTTAAAAATGTTCACAGATAAACAGAAATTGAAAGACTCTGTCAACAAGAATCCTGTCTTTCAAGAAAGACTAAAGGGAGCTCTGCAGGTTGAAAGGGAAAAACAGGAGAGAGAGGGTTGGAGGAGAATGTAGAAAGGAAGATTATTAATAATAGTAATGAGAAGAATAAAAAGAGAAATAAAAACAAAATGACAAATATAAAATTAAAGAAAGAATGGCTAAGTACTGCTTTGACAGTAATTACATTGAATATTAATGAATTAAATTCTCCAATCAAAAGACACAAGTTGGAAGAATGGATAAAGAAATATGACCTGTCTCTATGCTGTCTATGAGAAACTCACCTTAGACCCAGGGATGCAAGGAGGTTGCAAGTGAAAGACTGGAAATGATTTTACATACAAACAATAACTCCCCAAAAATGTAGGAGTAGCTATTCTAATATCAGACAAAATATACTGCAAAACTATTGTAAGAGACAAAGAAGGACACTACATATTAATAAAATGGGTAATCTATCAAGAAGAAAGAACAATCATAAATATTTATGCACCTAAACAGGATGCCCCAAAATACATGAGGCAAAAAATGGAAAACCTAAGGGGAGAAATAGATGCCTCCACAATCATAGTGGGGGACTTTAATACACCATTATCACCATTAGACAGGATATCTCAACAGAGGGTTAATAAAGAAACAGAGACTTTGAATAATAGATTAGAGGATTTACACTTAAAAACATATACAGAACATTACCCCCCAATACAGCAGGATATATATTCTTCTCAAGTGCACATGGATCATTCTCCAGGATAGACTATGAGCTAGGTCACAGAACAAGTCTCAAATTTAGAAAGATTGAAATTATACAAAGTAGTTTCTCTGATCACAACAGAACGAAACTGGAAACTAATAAGGGGCAGAGAACCAGAATAGGCACAAAGATATGGAAGTTAAACAACATAATCTTTTTTTTTAAACACAAGTTTCATCTAGTGAGCTGTGAAACTGGAATGAACAACATACTCTTAATCAGTGGGTCAAAGAGGAAATGGCAAAAGAAATCGGTAACTACATCAAAACCAATGGAAATGAGAACAAAACATAAAAACCTGTGGGATGCAGCTTAAGAAATGCTGACAGGGAAATTTATACCATAAATGCTTATAACAAAAAAGAAGAAAAAGCTAAAATCAAAGACCTAACTGCACACCTGGAGGAAAAAGAAAGAAGAAAACAAACTAATCTCAAAGCAAGCAGAAAGAAGGAAATAAAGATTACAGCAGAACTAAATAAAATTGAGAATAAAAAACACCAGAAAAAATTAGCAAAACCAAAATCTGCTTATTTGAAATTACTAAAACTGATAAAACCTTAGCTAGGTTGACCAAGAAGAGAAAAGAGAAGATGCAAATAAGTAAAATAATAATGAGGGAGGGGATATCACCACTGATCCCACAGAAATAAAGAGTATCATAAAAGGATACTTTGAAAAATTGTATGTCAACAAGATGGATGACTTAGATGAAATGGAAATTTTCTAGAAACACACAAGCAACCTACATTCAAGAAAGAAGAAATAGAAGAACTGAACAGAACAACCACAAGTAGGGAGATTGAATTAGTCATCAAAAACCTCCCAACCAAGAAAAGCCAAGGCTCAGATGTCTTCACAGGTGAATTCTACCAATCATTCTGGAAATAATTAACACTAATCCTGTTTGAACTCTTCCAAAAAATAGAAGTGGAGGTAACATTATATAACTATTTCTAAGATGCCAACATCACCCTAATACCACAGCCACAAAAAGATTCTACAAGAAAAGAAAACTACAGACCACTCTCTCTAATGAACTAGATGCTAAAATCCTCAACAAAATACTTGTCAATCATATTCAAGAACACATCACAGGATTTATACATCATGATCAAGTGGTTTTTATCCCAGGTATGCAAGGATGGTTCAACATAAGAAAATCAAGGTAATACACCACATTAACAGAGCAAAAGAAAAAAAAACACCATAATTATCTCTATTGACACAGAAAAAGCATTTGACAAGAAACAGAAGCCTTTCTTTATAAAAACACTTCAAAATATAGGAATAGGGGGAAACTTTCTCAGCATGATGAAGGTATATATGAAAAACCCACAGCTAACATCACACTCAATGGTGAAATGCTGAAGGCTTTCCCTCTAAGATTTGGAACAGGACAAGGATTCCCACTGCCACTGCTCTTATTTAACATTGTATTAGAAGTACTTGCTCAAGCACTCAGGCAAAAAAAAAAAGTAATAAAAGGCATGCAAACTGGAAAGGAAGAAGTAAAAATTTCACCATTTGCAGATGACATGATCTTATACATAGAAAGCCCCAAAAAATCCACAACAGGGGGAGGGGCAAGATGTCAGTAGACTAAGGAGCTCCAAGAGTCAGCTCATCCTATAGGGCACTTAGTAATTACCCAGAGTTGTCTAAAGCACCTGTTTGGGGGCCCCAGGAGACCAGAAGAGCATCCTGCAACATACTTGAAAGAATGGAAGGAGTATGGCCATCTGCAGTGAGGATTTGTGAGTAGAGCACTCCACACGTTGGAGGCCAGTGCCCATCCTCCACTGGTTGTGCAAGCCACCTCAGGAGCTATTCCATGGCTGGAGATGGAAGCTCCATTTTCCAAAAATGGGGAAGGAATAGATGGTCAGGCATCAACTTCAGCTGCTGATTAGTAAATTCAGCTGGCTAAAATATAATCCTAAGAACAGCTAAAGTTTGAACCTGTCCAAGTGAGAAAGAGGCTGGTAGCCACAATCTTAATTCCATCCCCAGCATGAGGGAAAGCAGGACTGATTGAAAATCACAGTGAAGGTAGGGACTGGTTTCTTTGCACCCAGATCAGAATGCAGCTCTAGCCTAAGCCCCAGCCCCAATTCTGACAGGGAGGAAGCTGGGGGGACATACACCAGCCTCTCCAGGAAATTGCAGGCACTTTTGGCTGGCACAGATGGAATAGTCAGATACCTGGGGCTCCATCCCTGCACTTCAATAGGATAGGAGGGGAGCTGTGCTTCTGTGGCCTCTCTGGGCAACTGCAAATGCTTTCAGTCTGTTCAGAATGATTTGTTGAGCACCTTTGATTCCATCCCTGCCTCACCCCATAAGATAGGAGGAGGCTGGTGTTTCTTCAGCCTTTCTGGGCAACTGCAGGCACTTTTGGCTGACACAGACTTACTAGTCAGACACCTGGGGCTCCATCCTTGCACTCCAATAATATAGAAAAGCTGAGTTTCCTCAGCCTCTCTGAGCAACTGCATGCTTTTGGCCTGCATGGACTAGTTTGTTATGTGCCTGAGACTCCACTTCCATTCCCCATAGGCAGTAAGGGGCTGGTGTTTCCTCAGCCTATCAGGACAACTGCAGGTGATTTTGCCTGCATGGACTGGACTGTTGGATATCTGTGTCTCCACCCATACCCCTGATAGGAAAAGAGGGAGGCAGTGACTCCCCAACCTCTCCAGGCAATGGCAGGCACTTTTGGCCTGTGTGGACTGGATTACTGGGTGCCTGTGAATACACCTCCATCTCCCAATAAGACAGGAGGGGGCTGGTGTTTTCTAAGGCACTTTTGGCCTGAACAGACTGGACTCAGGTGCCTGTGGCTCCACACCCACACCACAATAGTATAGGAGAGGAGTTGTGTTTCCTCAGCCTCTCTGGGCAGCTGCAGGTGCTTTAGACCCACACAGACTGGTCTGTTGGGTGCCTGTGGTTCCATTCCCACCCCTTAAAGGGCAGAAGGGACAGTATTCCTTCATCCTCTCTGGGCAACTGCGGGTGTTTGGGTCCACATGTATTAGATTTTTGGGCACTCTGAAGGGTCCATTCCTACCCACAGCAGGACATCAAGGGGCGAGTACAATATCAGTCTACCTTGGTAACTGTGGTCAGCTTTGACCTGCATGGATTAGTTTGCTGCCCACAACTGCAGCTCAATCTCCACCCAAAGCAGGGGAGGAAGGGGCATGAATCTTCATCAAGCTCTCCAGGCAACTACAGACAGTCTTGACATGCATGGCTTGGATTACTACCCACAGCTGCAGCTCCTTCCCTACCCCTGACAGAGGAGAAAGGTGAGAGAAGCTAGATCAGTTCCTGGGTCAACATGGACAGCATCAGCCTCCAGAGCTTACAGTATCAACTACATCCTACTACACAACCTGCAAGGGAGAAAGGGCAAAAAACCCCTAAACTAAAGAGAGAAACTACACCCAGAATACATACATCTAGTAAGCCAGATGCCAAGACACCAACAAAAAATTACAAAGCTTACTAAGAAACAGGAAGATATGGCCTAAAGGAAAAAGATAATCCCCCAGATGACATAAATGAGTTGAGGCAACTAATCATAGATGTTTAAACAAGTTTCCTTAATAAATTCAATGATATGATTACAGAGATTAAGGCTATGAAGAAGGCACTGGGGAGGCAGCAAGATAGCATGAGTTTAAGTGGGCATGCACCATCTCTCTCACGAAAAATGGAAAAGGAGTCCTGCAGTTTGAAAGGAAAAAACAAGATAGAGAGTTGGAGGAGACTGTAAGAACAACTAAAACAAACAAACAAAAAGAGAAATAAAAACAACATATGACATATATAAATCCAAATAAAATATGGTTAATGTAAATAATTCCTTGAGACTAATAACACTGAATGTTAATGGATTAAATTCACCAGTCAAGAGACACACAGATTGGCAGAATGGATCAGGAAATATGACCCATCTATATGCTGTCTACAAGAAATCCACCTTAGACCTAGGGACACAAGAAGGCTGAAAGTGAATGACTAGAAAACAACCTTAAAAGCAAACAATAACCAAAAAAGGGTGTGAGTAGCTATAATAAGATTGGACAAAATAGGCTTTAAATGCAAAACTATTGTAAGAGACAAAGACAGACATTATATGTTAGTAAAAGGGATAATCTTCCAAGAAGAAAGAACAATCATAATCATTTATGCACCTAACCAGTGTGTCTCAAAATATGTAAGGCAAACACTGAAAGAACTAAGTGGAAAATAGATGCCTCTACAATTATAGTGGGGGACTTTAATATATCATTGTCACCATTAGACAGAACATCTCCACAGAGAATCAATAAAGAAACAAAGACTTTGAATAATATATTAAAGGATCTGGACCTAATAGACATATACAGAACACTACACCCAAATAGGGTGGGATATACATTCTTCTTGAGTGCACATGGATCATGCTCCAAGATAGACCACATGCTAGGCCACAGAAAAATTCTCAATGAATTCAGAAAGATTGGAATTATACAAAGTAATTTCTCTGACCACAATGGACTGAAGCCAGAGATCAGTAAGGGCTAGATAACCAGATTAGACACAAAGATATGGAAGTTAAAAAACACACTCTTTGAAAAACAGTGGGTCAAGGAGGAAATTTCAAAAGAAGTCAGTAACTACCTTGAAATGAATGAAAATGACAACATAAAATATAAAACATATGGGATGCAGCAAAAGCTATACTGAGAGGGAAATTCATAGCCATAAATGCATATATCAAAAAAGAAGAAAGAGCTAAAATCAAAGACTTAACTGCACACCTGGAGGAGTTAGAAAAAGAACAACAAACTAACCCCAAAGGAAGTAGAAAGAAGGAAATAACAAAGATTAGAGCAGAACTAAATGAAACAGAAAATAAGAAATCACTAGAAAAAAATAAAATCAAAAGCTGGTTCTTCAAGAAGATCAATAAAATTGACAAACCCTTAGCTAGACTAACAAAGAAAAAAAGAGAGAAGATGCAAATACACAAAATAAGAAATGAGGAAGGGGATATCTCCACTGACTCTACAGAAATAAAGGGTATCATAAGAGGATACTTTGAAAAATTATATGTCAACAAAAAGAATAATTTAGAGGACATGGACAAATTCCTAGAAACACACAAGCAGCCTACATTGATGAAAGAAGAAATTGATGAGCTCAACAGACCAATCACAAGTAAAGAGAAAGAATCAGTCATCAAAAACCTCCCAAAAAAGAAGAGCCCAGGACCAGACGACCTCACAGGTGAATTCTACAAAATATTCTGGAAAGAACTAACACCAATCCTGCTTTAACTCTCCCAAATAATAGAAGTAGAAAGAACATTGCCTAACTCATTGTATGATGCCAAAATTACCGTAATACCAAAGACCAACAAAGATGTCACAAGAAAGGAAAACTACAAACCAATCTCTCTAGTGAACCTAGATGCTAAAATCCTCAACAAAATACTTGCTAATAGTATTCAACAATACATCAAACGAATTATACACCATGACCAAGTGGGTTTTATCCAGGGTATGCAAGGATGGTTCAACATAAGAAAATCAATCAATTCAATACACCACATAAGCAGTTAGAAAGAAAAAAATCACATGATCATCTTTATAGATGCAGAAAAAGCATGTGACAAAATACAGCATTTCCTGATTTTAAAAACCTGCAAAAAAAAAAAAAAAAA
>JAQZBX010061329.1:0-17128 GCA_029593785.1 Cabassous unicinctus
TTTTTTCTAGAAAGTGGATATTAGAAAATGTCTAAATCACTTAATACTTTTTTGTGAAGGGAAGATGTGTCACCAAATAAGGCCTAACCTGTGAAAGTCTCCAGTCTTTGAACTCCAGACATTGTAGATTGGAAGGTTGTTAAATATTATGTAATCCAACATCTACATTTATTATAGACAAGAGAAATACATAAAAGTAAAATAATTTCCAGTATACTTTATTCTACATTATACTACCTCTCTTAGAATTCAACGGTCTTTTCTCATTCCTAGTTCTTTCCATACTTTGGCTGTACTTAATCATGTTAATTAGACATAAATTCATAGCACTCACGCCCTCTGTTCTTCTCCCTCTACATTCTCTCCTTCTAAAAGTCAACTTCATAGTTTCAATTCAACATATAATCAAAAAAATATACCAAGTACTTACCATGGCCTAGGCAGTAGAGAGACTACCAAACCTATTAAGGCATTTCCTACCTCTGGGGAATCTATTCTAAATGTAAACATCTAGTACAGAATTCTCAGACACCAAAGTTATATATGTGAAACTTGTTGTCATTCCCAATCAAGTTTTCTAATGGAAATCTCCTTTTTAGGTGAATGACTAAAAAAGTTAATTTTCTAGGCCCCAGCATAAATATTTTGGAGCTATTTTTACTACTCTGGCTTGAATGTGGGAGAATCTGGTTTTTTATCCTTGCTCTATTGTTAACCAATTAGTTTTGAAACCTGGGCAAGCCATACTTCCCTGGGCTTTCTCTCTTCAATCAATAAAATGAGGCATGTGCCAACCTTCTGTGATTCACCTTCCTTTTCAAATCCATTCATGTACTAGGTAGAATCAATTTGTTTTATTTCTTTTTATTTTTTCCATATCTCCTGGATTTATCTCTCCACTTCCATGTTCATCACAGACAAGGGTATCATTTCTGGATTTTTAATAACAAGCTCTTAAGTGGAGATATGACTTATTAAAGGCAATTATAGGCACAATTTAGCCTAGAGTTATATAGATTAGATTGGAGGCTCGAAAACTAATTAAGAAGCCTTTTAGAATAAAGATCATTCTCAAACTAAAAGCCTGTCCTTCAAGTCCCTCTAAAAGTTGGCTTCAGTTGGCCTATCTGCTCTTATTTCCTATGACTCCTCAATACTAGCCTTTTCCTATCATACCTTCAAGTCTTTTGTCCTGATATGGAAGGTCTTACCTTTTTTGTAAACTTAATTCCAATAGTTTTTTTTTTTTTAAAGATACTTAGATTACATAAATGTTACACAAAAATTATAGGGATTTCCATATGCCCCACCTCCCACACCTCCCACAACCTTCCACATAAACATCTTTCATTAGTGTGGCACATCACCTGCAATGGATATACACAGCCTGGGGCTTTGCCACTAATCCAATAGTTTTTTAAGGCTAATTTCTTCCATGGAAATATTTAGAGTACAAACAATAATCCCCTTTACTAACTCCCTCTCATGAATATTGAAAGCATAAAACAGATGATATGTAACAACTTTAAACCAGCATTAATGGAAGAATACATATAAAGGTAGTGTAAAGAGGATAACTTATTTCCTTTAATATTTCTTCTTATTTCTTTTATAAATAAAACTAAGACAGGTTGCTGATCTTTTTGGTAGAGAATTAATCTGTATTTTAAAATTATTTTAGAATTTTAATAAGACTATTAAAATAGATTTTCTTGCCCTGCGCAACTTCTGATATATGAAGATGTCTGGACAAAAGTATATAAACTGTTACCAATCAATATATATCTAATTTAGGCAATAAGTAATGTTATATAAATGCTTGCAGGGTAACTTATTCCATTAATAGATAAGCTCTGAAGCCTTTGTTTATATTTCAATCATGAAACAGTCAGTACCAATTTGATCAAATGACTGTCAGAGTTACTGTTACAATAGTAAGGAAGCATTTGGGGAAAACTTAAAGTTTTAACTTTTTTTCTCTCTTTCAGATTCTCTTATTGTTGATTGAACTCTAATTTGAATACCTTCTTCAGAGAAAGGCCACAATTAGAGGAGTAAAAGGGTTTCATGTGGCTCGTGTAAAGTAGTGCTGTCATATCCCATCAATCCTCTCAGCACCCATTCTCAGAGACCATTCACTGCATTCTCTTGTATGTACTCCAAAAGAGATTTTCCCAAGAAACGAGTTTCAGGCAATTTTAGTTCCCATCACTACTGTCCATTTGTCATAACTGAAAGAAATGTCCATTATATTACACAAAAATCCAGTATTTGTAAATTACGATTGAGACCAGAAACATACAAAGTTTTAAAGGAAACAATTGAAGAGAACATCTGAAAGTAATTTTCCACCATCCTTTGTTGTTTTGCTACTCACGGCAAATCTTCCAAACTGGAGGCTTCATGTCTTGGATCCAATAGATCATAACCACATTCATTGTAGATTTCCAAATAGGAAATGTGTGTTGTATATATTTTGCTGCTGTCCTGATTGGAAAAGGGAAAGACATTATTTAACAGCTATAAATAACGATTCAGCTTAGAGGAAGATGAACACATTTATCATTACAGCTTCCTCACTGTTTCTCTCCTTTCCTCTCTTACTTTGTATGGTTTAAATTTTTAGTTCGTGACACTTTCAAGTTGCCAGTTACCACATGCGTGAAGCTTTTTTTTTTTTTTTTTAATGGCCAACACTCATGATTATAAGCAAGTTTAGTCTGTTATTTTTTTTATTGGTTCCACGTTATACATAAAAAGTCAATGTAGGCTTACAATGAACCAACTTGATTGCAGAACTGTATAACACACCATTTTTTACTCTCCAGTCCCCCAAAAAATGTTACTAAAAAGAAAGAAATTTACATTCTGTGAATAGCATCTTCATAAAAGAACACAGATCACTAATTTGGTTTAAAAACTCCAGTAGCAAAATAGTTTCCATTTTTAATTAGAATTCTATTTTCTTTTTACTTTTTTAATATTCAGAATTTTCTGATGTTATAAATAGTTCCAGGGATCAAAAATAGTTTACATCAGTCAGGTGAGAGCAAGAGTGGTTATTAACACCTGATTGCCTATACCTTGCCTGTTGGAATAATTTTCCAGGCTCAGGTGGGCAAATTTGGGACATTTGGCTATTGGTTAGAGAGAGGTGTTTTCTAGGTGTTTTGCTGAAATTCAATGACAAAGGCATCAGTGTAATGAGGCTAAAAGTCAAGGTGGCTTGTCTTAGTCTCAGTTCTGCCAGTAGACCAAAAGGACCCACTCACTCTCAGATGGAATAAATCAAGGACTTTATTTCAGCTCTTGAGAAAATTCTAAGTTCAGTTATAATACAAAAAATAAAATAATAGCACCTTCTTCTTATTTCTCCCCACATACAAATTCTCTCACCTCTGCAAGTCGTATCCTACTCCTCTTAGAGGAAAATATGTTTGTGTCTTGTGACAAGGTTGGCAGATTGTCAGAGTGCATACAAAAGAGAAGAATTGCTTAGGATGACCTTCCTGATTGATTACCATCCAGAGCCAAGACAACCAATTTAACAGGAGTTGTTCAAAGAGAGAGAGGACCAAGTCATAGAAATGGGTCGAGAACAGTGACCTGCAAATCAAAAGCTGAATCCTAGTCCAACTATCTGTGAGCCCTTCCCAAGTTAGGCCTCAGTTTCCACACCATAAAGTGAGAAAGTCGGATAATGAATCCCTAAGTGTTCTTCAGTTTAATATTAATGATTCTCTGATCCTAAGATGTCTCAAACTCCCCAAATATAGGCAATACCAGCTCATAAAAACAAAATAATATATGAAAATTTAAGGCAACTCTCAACCAGCACATGATTATAGTAAAATGCACAAGTTACAGCTGAAATTCCATATCCTGGTGATGGTGATAACAAGGACTGAATATCTCCCAAGCAAATTTCTCACAACCAAATGCTGGAAATCTTGCTAATGTGGGTGATGATGACCTCTAATCATGACAAATGGTTTATTAATTGAATTGTATTCTAGTTTAGTGAAGGCAAAATGCTTTGGGTTGTTGCTTGGCATAGCATGGGAATTAGAGGCTATAAACACTAGACAGACTTGCTGGCCTTTACTCCAGGGTTTCCCAAGAATTCCGATGAAATGCTCCTGGAAAAAGGGTTCCATGGTCAACATATACACTATATCTCTCTCTGAAAGATTCTCACAGCACTTTAAATGCCCTGGGGGATCCTTTGGCAACATCCTGGGATTCCATATTTCTAAAACCTATCTGAACACAGAGAAATATACCATAGACTATGGTTAGCTATTTTAGCTATCTTAGCGTCACACAGAACTGGGTTTGAATAATCAATCTGCCATTTGTAACTGAGTGTTTCTCAATTGTTTCACCATGAAAACGGGGATCATGACCTTATCATGCAGAACCATTGCAACAGAGAAATAAGGGTTTGTATTTAAAATCCTACCAAAAATATTATGCCCATAACAGGCACCAATAAATGGTGGTTGTTGCTATCATTCTTGCTGTTGTTGTTGGTTTTATTATTACTATTTCTAAAAGCCTCCAAATGGAGAATTCAGTATGTGACTATAAAAGGAAAGGGCATGAAGAGAAAATAGAACAGGAAATTTGTAGGCTAGACCGCAGTAGAGAAACCACCTTCCAGAAAATAGAAGAAATCATAAAAGCTCAAGAAAATGGCAGGTTGACTGCCCTGTGATGATAGGGATAATACCTTTGGCTCCCCCAGCTTCTGCATTTTCTGGACTTTCTTTGGAATACCCACTTAAAATTCACTGAGCTATGTGGCAAACTACCTTTCCTTATTACTACTTTTTAACGTTTAGGATTGCCAGACTATAATGTAACACACATGTTTCCTGCAGACAGCCTTTTCTCCTGCCCCCAAACAAGTATGAACCTCACAATACTCAAAAATAATGAACAGTTTATTTCTCAAATAAATGGAATCAATTTTCTTCCCTTAAAATCATTGAAAATGTACTCCTATCACACTCACAGGCATTTCAGGATCACTATGCAATGGGCTCCTAGTTTATCTTGAAATAAAGAGTGTGCATAAGTCAAATTTTTCCTTTAAGAATTCTAGAGAACACAATGTGGCCATCTGAGGCAATCAGCTGGTAGCCTCTGAGTACCAGTTTGCATTTTTTTTAGCTATCCAATGTGGACGAACTTTATGATTCACTCTAAATTGCCTCTGACTTGTTTCACCAAGGTTCAGTTTGATTATCATGAATGTGATGTGCCCCATTGTGGTAATCTGTCCATTTACAAAGAATTGCCCTGGCTGTAAATTGGTCTGATGTGCTCTCTCCAAGTCCTTGAAGTTACTTAGTATCATTCAGAATGAAATGGGGTTTAAAGTAATGCCATGACAAACAAGTCTAAAACAATGAACCTGACAGAGGGTAGGTACTTGAGAGACATTTAGACTTTTAGAAGTGTACTTCCCTAACCATAGGCAAAATTTAAAACACTTTGCATTAGGAAAGGAATTGTTTGACTATTTAAATTAATCAGGAGAATCAGCTTCATTTGTTTTGAAATATTCAAGGAGTTCTCTGATTTTGGAGAGGGATCAGCTGGCATGTATATATATGGGTATTAATGATCCTAGTAATAACTAACATGTATTGAGCATCTACTGTGCATCAGGAATTGGACAATACCCTACCCTTAAATAAAGCATATTCTTCCCTCACAGCAACTCCACAAGACTGAGACATGCAGTAGCTGCCCCAAGGCCACATGTAGACAGAACACCTTCTCAGAACCAGGTCTGCCTGCACCAATTTAAATGATCTTTCCATGACAGCAGGCTTCCACACTAGGCCAAACAATTGAAAAAAAAAAAAAAAAAATTAGAAAGTACATTCCTACTTTGTGGAATTTGGGAAGAAAACAAAGCAGGTAATCTCTGAAGTAAATGAGTAAATGGAAAGAAGGGCTTTGGATCCAACATACACACTATACTCAACTCTTTCTCCTCCAAATTTTCTGGCCTGCAGGGTTGGCATGGTAGAGCTAGGGAGAGATGAGCTGAACTAATGGGTAATTGCTACTTTGTGAATGGAAATTAGAATTATGCAGATCTCAGCCATTTCTTCTCATCTTTCTGACTCAAAATGCAAACAGTACACGGTTGAGAAACTTTGTATTGACTATTACACTGGCCTAGTTAGGATTTTGTTATGTAGGACTAACACAACCAAGGAATTGTTGAAACTAGTATAAGGACATTGGAGACCCTATAGTAAAATTTGATCCCTATTTCCACAGAGGGGGAAAATGAAACCCAGAGAAGATAAATGACTCATGGTAGATAATTTGCTTAAATACAACCAAGAAAATAAAGCCGGTCTGATATAGGGAGGCACTGTATATAGTGGTAAAAATCACAGGGTTTGGCATCAGAAAAACTCCAGGCCATGGAATTCCATATTAGCTACTTATAAGATGTGGACCCAGAGAAAAATATTTAACCTGAGACTCAATTTTCCCATATATAAAATGGGGATAGGAATATACCTATCTCATTAGTTTTATTATATGTTTTTTTAAATGTTGATAAAGTAGCAGGCACTTGGAGACAGCCAATAAATGATACATATATTATAGCTGGGGAACTCCTCTTTATAATATTAATTGTAATAGGCTATTTGCTCAGGTACATTCTTCTGGGCTTCTAGTAAAAGTATGAAAGGGGAACAATCATATTATTCTATTTAGTGCTTTGGTAGCTAAAAGAAAGGTCCATTTTGGCAAATGAACATCTCTCAGTTTCTTAATGAAGAATATAAGCTACTAGTTGGTAAAAAGGGTAATTTGCCCTTTTAATCTCCATGAGAGTATCAGAAGAATGCCCCTCGAGCCTTTGATGAAACAGTGGCTCATTAATGAGAAGCACCTTCTTAATTTCCACTTCTTCCGCAAAATCCCAATGTTTCCTTAAAGGTAAAGGCCAGAGATACTGCACGATAATATACTTCCTCTTTTAGATATAATATGGTAAAATGTCACAATAAATATTTTGCCTGAAGTAAATTTCTGCTGAATATATCAAATACAAAATGAAAGTAAAGTTTCATACCTTTTGTAATTGCTCAAAAATGTAAGACAGTGTCCTTGGGATAATGCCTCTGTCGCTGTAACGCTCTGCCCCACCAGTGATGGTGAATGTCTTACCGCTGCCTGTTTGTCCATATGCAAAAATGGTACCATTGTAACCTTCCAGGACACTGCAACAGAGAAATGGCACACTTTTAATATCAAAAGGGCTAATGGCATTTGTATTAAATGGCTTTTTTTTAGAAGATGCTGGTCCATATGTGCTCTTCATCACTGTGGAAGACCTTTGATTTGACGGTGGCCGTTAAGAACCTTGGATATTCTCAACCTTTGTAGACTACCACCTTTAACAAAGGCTTTTAACAATGTGCATGACATAATGCAGGCTCTCAAAAGTGGGTCTTTTATCTATGTTGCAAAGAACAGCACATCATTGCAACTTTACTTTTTTGTTGTTTTTTTTGTTTTTGTTTTTGTTTTTGTCATGTTGGCTCCTTTATCGCTAAGATGTTTTCATCAAACCAGCTATGATGATATCAGCTAATGGCACCCACATTGTAAATGGCATTTTGATAGATGGCTCCTCTGAGAATCACCCCCCACCGTGCACACTGGGATTCCTGCTCTAATACCTCTGCTGAGACACCATCCCACAGTTCTCTCTCTGTTTCTTTATGCTTCATGCCTGCATCATCTATCATCAATATGCCCCACCCCCTCAAAACACACAGCCTTTGTTTGGATCTTATTATGCAGTGGTAAGTTAATTCTTCAGCACCTTGTGCAATTACTATATTTCTAACAATATCTTCAGTAACAAATTGATGCATCTTCTGCTATATAAGCAGAAGGTGTTGCCAGTGCTTACAAACTTAAAGGACCTGGTAGAGGAAATGAGCAAAAAGGTTTTATTACTGTGTGGTTCAGTTTTCCAATTTTGAGAGGCTTAGCAATTTTTCTCCATGAAGACACAAAAACACATTGATGAAATTCTCAGTTTGTAAGATGTTGGAACTACCATGATGAATTTAATTGGATAATTGTAGAATCTTTCTCCTCAACAGAATTTGTCACTAATGATATAGCAATGCCCCATTAACAACATCATTTGGCTATGTGATATTCCTGGGCCATAAATGCTCTAGGTAAATGAAGTCTATAACTTTAATCATCAAACCTTAAACATTTTATTGTTTTTTAATAGAAAAAATATATCAGCCATTCCCTGTCTTAAAAATCAAAGAACACAAGGCACAAATTAGTATTTCATTATGACTTAGATACAGCCTATATAAAGTGAATATTTTGCTACAAGACGGCACCCTTTTATTGTTATGTCTACTTTTAAAAAATCTTCTTTCTTGCTGCCAGTTGTCCGAGTAAACCTGCCTCTAATGTCTACTCCCCCCCGCCACCTCCTCCCCAATCTGTTCTGTGGTGGAAAACAAGATTGCAAAGCTTCATGGAATGCTATGTAAAATTAAAAGGATATAGGATTCACCTATACATACTCCCATGACTATTTATTTATTACATTGCTACAACTTAAAAAAAATCAACGTAAACAGGCAAAATGTGTTTCCAATTCCTTTCAAAGAGCCCTTGCATCCCAACACAATTTTTTGCCTACTCTCCATGGGGCACTAAGCATTTTCATGTGTGTCCAGTCTCGTCTGTCCTAAAGGAAAATATTCCAATTAAAATAAAGAAGAATGGCAGAGTAAAGATATCTGAAAATCCACTCTTCCATAAGAAAACTGGCAAAAATTGTCAAAACCATTTTTCAGAACTCTGGAAATTATCCAAAGACTTGCAACAATACAAGGAGCGCTTAGTCAAGAAAAAGTCCGATTCTTATTAAGAACAGTAAGATTTATGGCGTTTTAACTTGACCATTCCCATCCTCCTCTCTCCCACTCCATGGCACTCTTCAAAACCTAGCAACAATTGGAGAGGGAATAACAGGTTTAGAGCTTCCCTAAAAGCCTGATCCCCAGGGATTTTTCACTATTTGATCTATCTAGAAGCACCGTGGAAAATTCCCACCCACAGGACTTGTCTTTTTTGACCTGACTGAGAGCTCACTCAGTGCAAACAGCCCTATCCCTGGCTGCAATACTATTGAAAACAATCAATGGCAAATATTTAACATTATAGCTTCCTGAAGCTGCAATACAAGTGAGGCAAACTAGAGGCTACCAAAAACTTAAAAAGAAAAATCTGCAGAATGAGATGTCTCTAGGGGCATTGAAAAGCTCTGACATATTCCCAGGACTCTAGGTGGCCATATGCAAGTATAGGGCTGTGCATATGCCCAGGAAAGACCTCTATCTGACGTTGAAGGCTCTGCACAAGCAGGAAGTGAAGGCAAAGGCATTATTATAAACTGCCATAGCATTGAAAGTGAGCCCCAAAACACACATAGAGCCCATCATCAAAAGTTGAGAGACTGTTTGGGTCAAGTAATTTAATAAAATCTCTGTTCAATCATTAGCTTATCACTAAGCTAACTGAGCAGAGATTTCAGATGCCACACCTGACAAAGGATACAGACTTTGCAGAATTAGTCCAGGAAAGTCACTAAACAAACAATAGTAACAACAACAAATCCTGGGAAGGGTGGGAATCTTATTTCCAGAGTTGTTACATTATACTATTTAAAAGGCCCAGTTTTCAATGAAAAAAGTATGACACACACAAAGAAACAAGAACTTATTGCTCATGTACAGGAAAGAATGTAGTCAATACAAATAGTCCCTGAGGAAGACCAGCTATTAGTTTATTAGACAAAGAGTTTAGGTTAGCTATTATAAATATGTTTAAAGAACAAAAGGAAATCATGCCTGAAGAATTAAAGGAAAGTATGAGAATGATGTCTCACTAAATAGATAATATCAATAAAAAGAAATTATAAAAAGAAACAAAGAGAAGTTTTGGAGTTGAAAAGTAAAATAGCTGAAATAAAAAATTCACTACATCAGCAGATTATTTGAGCTGGTAGAGGAATGATTCAGTGAACTTGAAGATAGGCCAACTGAGATTATCCAATCTGAGGAACAGAAAGAAAAAATGAAGAAAAATGAATAGAGCTTCAGAAAGCTGTAGGACACCATCAAGCATACTACTGTACATTTATAGGAAGTCCCAGGGAGGAGAGAGAATATTTAAAAATAAATAATGACCAAAAACTTCCCAAATTTTACAAAAAGAAAATTTATCTACATATTCAAGAAGTTCAAAGAACTTGAAGTAGAACAAACTCAAAGATAGACAAACCTAGTCACATTGTAATAAAATTGCCTGAAAAAAAAAAAGAGAGAGGATCTTGAAAGGAGCAAGAGAGAAGTAACTTATCATGGACAAGGAATCCTCAATAAGATTAACAGTGAATTTCTAATCAGGAATCATGGAGTCCAGAGGGCAGTGGGAGACATTCAAAATGCTGAAAGAAAGAGACTGCCAATCAAGAATTCAATACCTGGCAAATCTATCCTTCAAAAATGAAGGAGAAATTAAGACATTCCCAAATAAACACAAAGTGAGAGAATCTGCTTCTAGCAAACTAGACAGTGTAGTTGGGCAAGAAAATGAAATAAAAGGCATCCAGATTGGAAAGGAAGAAGTAAATCTATATTTGCAGATGACATGACCTCATAGGTAGAAAATCCTAACATATCCACTAATAACTATTAGAACCAATAAATGATTTCAGCAAAATTGCAGGGTACAAGATGAATATACAAAAATCAATTGTGGAAGTGGGTGTGGCTCAAGTGGTTGAGTGCCTGCTTCCCACATGGGATGGCCCAGGTTTGGTCCCCGGTGCCTCCTAGAAACAAAAACAAACAATAAGCAAACAAATGAAAAAAAACAATTCAGGGGAGCCGATATGGCTCAGTGGTTGAGCACTGGCTTACCACATATAAGGTCCCAGGTTCAATCCCCAGTCCCGGTACCTTTAAAAAAAAAAATCAATTGTTTTTCTATACACTAGCAATGCACAATCTGAAAATGAAGTTAAGAAAACACTTCTAGTAAAAGAGCACCATAAAGGAAAAAAACAGGAATAAATTAACAAAATTAGTGTATGATATATACCCAGAAAACGATGAAATATTGTTGAAAACAATTTTAAAAGATATGAATAAATAGAAAGACATTTCAAGTTCATGGATCAGAACCCTTAAGATGGCAAAACTCTCCAAACTGATCTACAGAGTCAATGCAATTCCTATCAAAATTAAAAAGCTGACTTTTTTGTAGAAGTTGACAAGATTTTCCTAAAATTCATATAGCGGTTCAAGAGACTCTAAATAGCCAAACTGATCTTTAAAAAGAACAAAGTCAGTGGACTCATATTTACTGATTTCAAATCTACTGATGGATGTAGGATGACCGAATATCTAAAAGTAACTTGTTTCTCTCCCTGTTACTAGGATACAAAGGAACAAATTATATGTAAATTAGAAGGTAATGAAATGCAACCCACTCTTGGTGCCAAATTCTGCTTTTGGTGGTCAAGAACATCTTGTTAAAGCAAAGAAGTATGAAAACCAGCTTCAACTGGTTGGCTGGACCTGCACAGAAGCCCCTTGCTGTCCTCATTTCAACTTGCTTAATTAACATAGTAAAATTCCCACACAGGGGTGGAGTTATCAAAAAAGGGGTGGAATTCCCTTTATTGGTCATGCAATGTATGTGCAAGCGTGATTTCCTAAACATACTAATCATACAATTACATAACCAGCTATGTGTGTTCATCCATATGTATAAAAGCTAATGAATAATCAAAGCAAATGCTAAGTAGTAACTTAGGTATTTAAGCAAGAGTAAAACCACAGCATGGGTAGTCGGGTCTGAGTCGCTTTAGACTGACCTTGGCTCTTGTCTGCAGACATAATAAACGTAAGTTCTGCCTAACCATTGTGTTAAAGTTTTTTCCTCTGGTTATCCCCAAAGGCCTAGCTTTGGGGCTTAACACAACTACAAAGCTATAGTAATCAAGACAGTGGTGTTTTGGCATAAGGTTAGAAAAACAGATCAATAGAAAATAATTTAGAATCCAGAAATAGATCTTTACATTTATGTTCAATTGTTTTTTTACAAAGATGCCAAAATCATTCAATGGAGGAAAGAATAGTCTTTACAACAAATGATGGTTGGATAACTGGATATCTATATACAAAAGAATGAGGCTGGATCCCTACCTCATACCATATACAAAAATTAACACAAGATGGATCATATGCCTAATGAAGAGCTATAATGAAAAAGCTCTTTTAAGAAAACATAGGAGGAAATCTTCATGATTTTGGATTAAGCAAAACATTTCTTAGATATGACACCAAAAGCATAGGTCTCCAAAGAAAAAAACAGATATAGTGGACTTCATCAAAATTAAAATTTTTTGTGTTTCAAAGGTCACCATCAAGAGAGTGAAAAGATAACCCAGAGAATGGGTAAAAATGTTTACAAGTCATATATCTGACAAAGGACTTGTATCCATAAATATATAAAGAACTGTTACAACTCAATGATAAAAAGATGAACAACCCAATTTAAAAATGGGCAAAGGATCTGAATAGACATATCTCCAAAGAAGATATACAAATAGCCAATAAGGCATGAAATGGTGCTCAGCATCATTAGTCATTAGGGAAATGAAAATCAAAACAATGAGATTCCACTTACACACTAGAATAGCTAAAAATAAAAGATATAGACAATAACAAGTGTAGATGAGGATGTGGAGCAATTGGAACCCTCATACCTTGTTGGTGAAAATGTAAAATGGTACAGCTGCTTTAGAAAATAGTCTGACAGTTTCTCAAAATGTAAACATAAGAGTTACTATATGACACTCCTAGGTATAGACCCAACAAAATTGGAAACATATGTTCACACAGAAACTTGTAACAAATATTCATAGCAGCATCATTCATAATAGCCAAAGAGTAAAAACAACTCAAATGTTCCTCAACTGATGAATGGATAAGCAAAATGAGGCATATCCATATCTTGGGATATTATTTGGCAATGAAAAGGAATTAAGTACTGATCATGTGCAAAATGAATAAACCTTGAAAACATTGTTAAGCAAAAGAAGTCAGTTCCAAAAGGCCACATATTATATGATTACTGGTTGCCAGGGTCTGGGAGGAAGGAAAATGGGGAGTGACTTCTAATGGGAACAGGGCTTCTTTTGCAGCTGATGATTAACATTCTAAAATTAAATAATGGTGGTGGATGTTTACACAACTCTGTGAACAACTAAAAACCACTAAAGTGTACACTGTTTTTAAAGGGTGAGAGATGTTATGTGGATTATATCTCAATGAAGCTGTTATAAAAATAAAAACAATAAAGAAGAATCTATACTCAGTTATTAGTAATTGGATGTGTTTTACCAACTTAGCAGTAGTATATATAAAAGACAGAAAGTGGGAATAGTAGTTAATCAAATGAATGAACAGCTAATGATGAATTTCTCAGCAACCAACAATGGGGTGGAAATTTTTGTTGAGAAAATATTTCTGAACATCCTAAAATCAGCAATGCAGCCTACTGCCTAATCAATCTTACCTAGAGACAGTCCTGATATGTAAGTAAATCAACCCTTTATAAACCCAGAGTTTGATGATCAGATGAAACCTCCAGTGAGACATCCTCTCCTTCCTTCTGCAAAATGGATTTTCCCTAGAAGTTTAAATTATAAAGCTAAGATATTTTGTCATTTCTTACATTTTACTATTTTTATGTATACAAGAAAAATAAAGCTTCTACTCATAGAGATTATAAACGGAAGCATTATTCCATACACATCACATTTATGTGCTAGAAAAATACAAATCATTTAAAATTAGTTTTTTACTTTTATTGCTCTTTATTTAACTAGACCCCAAGTAGAAGATTGATTAGAAGTATCTACATAAAGTGAGACTTCATTTTATTTACCTCAAATAAAAAGACGAAGAATCTCCTTATATAATGTCTCAAAGTAACCAACAAAAAAATTTATTATTGTGATAATTTAGTTCACTGAACCAAATAATATATTCCCTCAAATTTGAAGAAGACAAGCATAGTTTTTTAAAAACCAACAACAAACTATTAGGATCATGAATTTTATAATTGGTGATATTAGAGAACTTCAATGGAGGACTTCTTTTTGTCAAATAGAAGAATCCCCTTCTCTGGAATCAGAAAATCTAGGTAGGGCTGCCTCCATTTTTGAGGGAAGAGGGGCAGGTGAGAAGGTACCTTAAAATATGCAGTTTAGCCTCTGAAAAATTAAGAAGCCCAGGAAAATACCATGTTCATACTTTCAAAAAATTGTTTCCCCATACAAAATACATTAGATCACACAGAAAATACAAATAAATCAAATGAAACAAAACTATGAGTAGAATTTTTTATGGTCACAGAAATTATACTCCATTTATGATTAACTTGACTAAAACTCATTGCTTAAAGTCCATAAGACTAATCTGGAACAGAACGATCAAAATTAAGCCCCCCTATTTAAATATAGTCACCCCAACTTGCCTTTCACACAGTTCTGAGAGCCAGAGTAGCTGAAATTCACTTACTTTCATTTGTTGTTGACTCTCAGAACAGTACGTTTCTGTCCACTATAGCCTGCCTAGAATTCAGTCCCTTAAGTAACCCCAAGCAGCTTTTTGGTGCAGACCCTTATATTTTTTTATAGAGGAGCTTGGTAAGTGACTCTTAACTATTCCACCTTTAGGAATATCTCTACATGGATAATTCAGCAAATTGAATTTTTAAGAGGAATTTATACCAAAAACAACAGCAACCCACGGTTAATACAATTTAGTTGTGCTATATGTAAAAATAATTTTCCCATCTGTTAAGCCAAATGAGCATGCAACCGGTAAAATTTCAAGCAAGCTTTTGGTCAGGGGTATTCCCTGAGCTGTAAAGGAGAAGGAGGGCGGTACATAATAAGTAGGAGTCCTAGACTTCTGGGGAATTTGAGAAGGTAACAGACTTTGAGAGCTGTATGTTTCTGCCCAGTAAGTTTCCTTACTCCTGGTAATAAGACTTCCCACTCCCTCCCCCTTCTACAAGCTCATGGAGAGCAAGCAAGTGTGTGGGACACATGACTAAGGTCTGCCAATCATACTACTCCATTCCACCACCCTTCCCTCCCCACCCCATGCCCCCCAGCATGCCTCATCTATAACAGTTACTAGGACAAGAGGCTCAAGACATGCCTCAAGCAGATTAAATAAGAGCTTCTCCAATATGGATTTTGAGAAGAAAAAAGCTCTCTTTCTGCTGGAGTTCCTGAACCATGGATGCCAGAGGCCATGTCCCCTGCCTACATACAAGGAAGCAGGGCCAAGCAAAGACCAGATGGATGGCGAATGAGTCCTGGTTGTGTCTGGGACCAAGTTCAAGTAAAGAAGGCCGGATTTTTATAGCGTTTCCTTTAATTCTTTGAGCTCTTTTTTCTGAGTTGGGATTCCTTTACAAGCAATGAAGAGAGCAGCAACTAACATAAAGGTTCTAGAGTGACTTCAAAGACATCTCCTGTCCCTTTCAAACCTTTCTCCACCAATAGCCTCTACACAAATGCTCTTCTGATTCCAGCCCCTGTGGTCTTCACTGTGTTTCTAAGCTTTCCCTTTGTTCCCCTAGGGAGATCACTAGTCCCAGGGTTCAGGGGTTAGAAAATAAGGTTAAATATTAGGGTAGGATCAGAGAAGAGAAGTGCAATGGAAAAAGAATAAACCCTGGAGACTGCCAGGACTAAATTCAAATTCTGGCTCCTCTACATGTTAACTCTTCAGTGTTGGACAAGTCATATGATTTATCAGAGCCTTGGGTCTGACATTTGGAAAATAGAGATGATAATACTTGCCTCTTTACTATATTGCGAAAATTAAATGAGATATGTATATAAAACATTTAGTAGAGTATAGATGGAATTTAACAAATGATAACAATTATAAGGATGAGAGATTGTGAAGAGAGTATAAGAAGCCAATCTGAGAGACATTAAAATAAAGAGTAAGGCGAATATGATGAGAGAATAGGCACAGTGGATCAAATTGATTTCACAATTTGATATAATCAAAACTCAAATTTAAAATGAGAAAATATTAGTTAAATCTATAATGATGCAAGATACTAATGACAGTACTTTCAGCCCAGCAGTTTATCATTAATTACATTGTTTTTATCCATGGAACTTTTCAAGAAAGAGGGTAGACACCAAATGTCCCACTTGGTTTAGACCAGGGGTCTCAATCTGACAGCGAATTTTGCCTACAGCATTGTTTAAACTTGTCTAAATTCAAATGTCTTCATGTGAGACAGTGTTCTCCATTTTGCCACAGTCCTCAGTACTCCCTTATTGTCAAATACTCTGCTATTTCCCAAATGTACATTACCTACCTGGACTCGCTGTACAATAACAGTGAGCATGAATCACAGCGTAGTCCAGGTGGATGCCACAGCTCCCCCAGAGTTAAGGAGCGCCCAGCCATTCATGGCGACCACTATGAACGGTGCCCCCTTGAGGTGTGCAGCATCGCAGACCTGCTTGAAGGCAAATTGAGTTTAGTTCCCCTATATTAGACGTTGTCCTTCCTAAAAGCATGTTCTGTCAAGTTCATTCTAAGGTCTTTTGCAAGTTTGGTTCTATGATATATTGAGATATAATCTAACTATAAATCCTGATACAGAAAAAAGGTGAGTTACATGATGAACCATTGTCAACATAAACACATCAATCAAATCATTAACTACTTTTTGGATAGAGCTATCAAGGATATCCAACTAAAAACAATTAACTTATTCATCCAAAATGCATGTTTGTCAGAAAAATAAAACTACTAATGTGAATTAAATGGTCATTTATATATAGACTTGGGAGTCATCATAAAAAGCCTTTTGTAAATACCTGTAGACGTGTAGGACTGTTGGTTATTGGATTAGGGACTCAAACCAGAGGCCCATAGGCCAAACACAACCAGCAGAGCATTTTGTTTGGCCAGCATTGTCTTTTTCT
>JAQZBX010061330.1:0-17126 GCA_029593785.1 Cabassous unicinctus
TGGGTTTTATCCCAGGTATGCAAGGGTGGTTCAATACAAGAAAATCAATTAGTGTAATAAACCACATTGATAAATTGAAGAAGAAAAATCACATGATCCTGTCAATTGATGCAGAAAGGACATTTGACAAAATATAGCACCATTTCTTGATAAAAACAATGCAAAGGATAGGAATATAAGGAAGTTTTCTCAATATAGCAAAGTTTGTATAAGGAAAACCTACAGCTAGTATTGTACTCAATGGTGAAAGAATGAAAGCTTTTCCACTGGGATAGGAAAAAGACAAGAATGCCCTATGTCACCACTGTTATTAAATATAGTGCTAGAAGTTCTAACTAGAAAAATTAAGCTAGATAAAGGAAAAAAGTCACTCATATAGGAAAGGAATTAGTAAAACTTTCATTATTCACTGATGATATGATTTTATATCCTATATCTCGAAAATCCTAAAAAATTCACAGCAAAACTATTAGAACTAATAGACAGGTTCAGCAAAGTGGTGGGATACACAATTAATATGTAAAAATCAAGGGTATTTCTGTATACTACTGATGTGCAATCTGAAGTGGAAATTAGAAAAAAAAACATTCCATTTATAATAGTGAATAAAAGAATTACAAATTTAAGAATAACTTAACCTTAAAGATATCCAGGACCTGTATTCAGAAAACAACAGAGCATTGCTTAAAAAATGAAGACAAATAAATGGAAGGACATTCTGTGTTCTTGGATTGGAGGACTAAATATTGTTCAAATGTCAATTCTTCCCAAACTGATTTACAGATTCAACAAATCCCCATAAAAATCCCAACAGCATTTTTTGCAAAATGGAAATGGCACTTATCAAATTTATTTGGAAGGGTAAGGGGCCCTGAATAATAAAAAATGTCTTAAAAAATAATGTAGTTGGAGGACTCTCACTTCCTGACTTTAAAGCATATTACATAGCTACAGTGTAAAAATAGCATGGTACTGGATAAAGATGTACAGATTGACCAATGAAACTAATCAAGAACTCAGAAATAGACCCTCACATCTACAGTCAAGTGATTTTTGACCAAGATGTCAAGCTCTTCCAGCTGGACTAAAACTGCCTCTTTAATAAATGGTGCTGGGAGAACAAGATAGCCATATCCAAAAGAAAGAGAAAGGACCCTTATCTAACACCTTATACAAAAATTAACTCAAGTGGATCAAGGACCTAAATATAAAAGTGACTATCATGAAACTCTTTGAAGAAAGTATAGGAAACCATCTTCAAATTCTTGTGGTAGGCAGTAGTTTCTTAAACCTTACACCCAAAGCACAAGCACACACACACACAAATAGATAAATGGGATCTCCTCAAAGTTAAACACTTTTGCATCTCAATAGACTTTGTCAAAATGGTAAAAAGGCAGCCAACTCAAAAGGAGAAAATATTTGTTTGTAACTAGAAGAGCCATTATATGGGTATGACAGTGGTTGAAAGCATAAGTCTAAGGTCATTTATATTACTAGAAGAAAAGCTAAAACGTGTACCATGGGATAGTATAACAGTGAAACTTCATGTAAAATATGAATGTGGGTAATATTGCATATATAAGACTATTTTTACAAAATATAAATGCAAATATACTAGAAAGAAGGAAACAGAATAGTAGCTATGTACTGCAGGGGAAGCATAGAGAGATTGAAAAGTGATGAGTTTTTGTTTGTTTATTATTATTATTATTGGAATAATGAAAATGCTCTAAAATGATTGACATAGTGAATGCATTACTGTGTTATTATACAGAATACCATTGATTGTATACTTTGGATGTATGCATGCTTCATAAATATGTATCAGTAATATTGGTATGCTTAAAAAAACACAATGAGAGGCTATTTACATGATTAGAATAGCTACTATTAAAAATAATAATAATAAGTATTGGAGAGGATATGGAGAAATAGGAATACTTGTTCATTGTTGGTGAGAATGTGATATTCCCTGTGGAATAGTTTGGTGATTTCTCAGAATGATAAGTATAGAATTATTATATGACCTAGCAATCCTACTTCTGGAACATACCCAAAGGAATTGAAAGCAGGGATGTGAAAAGATATTTTCACACAATATTTATAGTAGTATATTTATAGCTAAAAGATAAAAAAATCTCATGTCCATCAATAGATGAATGGATAAACAAAATGCAGTATAAATATGCAATGGAATATTATTTAGCAGTGAGAAGGAATGAAGTTCTGATACTTGCTACAAAATGGTTGCTTCTTAAAAATATCATGTTGATTGAAATAGTCCAGATGCAAAGGAACACATATTGTGTGATCTCACTGTAATTAGAAAAAGCAAATTCATTAAGTCAGAAATTAGTGTACAAGTTAACAGAGACTTTGTGGAGTAAGGAAGGGGGGAGTTAATGCCTAATTGGTAGAGAACTTTTGTTTGGGATGATAATAAATTTGTGGTAATGGGTGGTGATGATGGTAGAACACCGTTGTGTATGTAATTAACAACACTGAATTATATATTTGAATTTGGTTTAAAGGGGATATATTAGTACAATAAAATTTTTAAAAGCATAGGATGTACAGAACAAATTGTGAAAACTAATGTAAACTTTGGACTATAGTTCATAGAACAATTATATTAATATCCTTTCATCAATTGTAACAAATTTGCCACACTAAGGCAAAGTATTAATAATGAGTGGGGGAGCTTATGAGAAGTCTGTATTTTCTGCATAAATTAAAATTATTCTAATAAAAATAATTATTAAACACTGTAAAATGTTGAAGAATCATACAATATAATTAAAAATGATTCATAGTATAAAAAAAAGGTTAAGGCAATTTTATATGGAGACAAGATACTATTGAGTAGGAAGATTTGGGAAAAGTAGGTTATATTGAAATTGAAATAAAATAATTGAGATAAAATTAATTGTATAGCTTAAATAAATGATTGGCGCATTTGAGGAGATATTGAGTCCATAGTAAAATACTTTTCAAAAAAATTTTCAAAACAGTGTAGAAAGACAAAATAATATAAATATGAAAGACTTCGTATTTTGTTTTTGTTGAAAACACATTACAATGTTGTTAACTGTAATCTATAAATTACATTAGTTATGTTTTTCTCATGTATCACCACAATATTAACACCCTGTAGAAGAACATTCCTGTTTACATATTATCAACCACAAACCTCATCTACTGTCAAAATCATTGTTATACATTCTCAATAATATTCTACCACTCTTCTCCAAATAACATTAATCTTCCTAGACTTCTCATTTCAGTAACAACCACATCAACAATCAACAGAGTTTGTTACATTCATTATCATGTGTTACCATCAAGTCTAACCATTACTACATATTTACATTTGACTTTATTAAATATTCTATATACATCCTGGAGATGAATTTTCAACAGAAATTTTGTGAAAAAAACAGCTTAATAATGTGCTCAAATAGTGAGATAATAGTTATTAACTTAGACTCGAGGCAAAATCATTATTTAAGAATTGGGGTTTAAAGACATTTTAGTAGAAAACATGGCTAAGCAAATCTGTTCTTCAAAAACACCATTAAATGAGGGAATATATAAGCCACAAATTGAAAGACATTAATTGCAGACAGAAATGTTAGCATGTGCTTTAAGTAAAAAATGTCCTCTAAAACCATAAGGAATGGCTAAATAACCTACTGAAATTGGTCTGAAACAATTAAAATTGAGTTTCAACCTCATTACTAGTGTGGAAAATGCAATTAACATCACTATGAAGAAAGTCATTTCAGAGAACTCAAATCTGCACCTGCCTCACATGGATATCAAACAGATGAGATGAAAAATGTGAAAACATGTACTATATTTTAATTGGAGAAATGACAAATTGGGAAGAATTACCAAACCAGAAAAAAGGGAAAAATAGAGATCCAGTGAAGTAAGTTTGGCACTTGAGCCACATTTTTCCTTCAGGAATTGCTCATTCAGAAACAATGACTAAGGAAGGGAGGCTGCTTCATGGGTCC
Source organism: Cabassous unicinctus (assembly GCA_029593785.1). Taxonomy (NCBI): domain Eukaryota; kingdom Metazoa; phylum Chordata; class Mammalia; order Cingulata; family Chlamyphoridae; genus Cabassous; species Cabassous unicinctus. The sequence continues at coordinate 4,023 of JAQZBX010061330.1, forward strand.
AGAGAGACAGGTATTGTAGCCTAGGGCCCATCACAGGAGCCTTGGTAAACACCTCCAGCTCTGAGTGGAGAACGTGTAGCAGGCTGACTCACAGGTTCAGCTTTAAAACTTCTCAACACATCATTCTAGACTGAAATGATCCTAAGAGACTCAGGAATATGGAAGAACGAAAACTTAAATAACTCTAGAGGAAATATGATCATCTTAGGCCACATACATAAAATAAATATAAATAAAATGAAAATGTGTGTATGCTCATGTGTGTGTGTGAACACCCATCAGTCCACTGCCAGGACCTGGAAATAGTGATCCCAGTAACAATGAGCACACGAGCACATATAACATCCATATTTTGGCTCTGAAAAAAACCCTTCTCCACTATCAAGAAGGAGGATTCCTTGCAGAAACGGTCAATTTCCAGATTGTTGAAGGGAAAGTACAAGATAAGCCTCAAAAACTTTGTGGTGTGAAGACATAATGTGTTCAATCAGCAACATGGCAAAAAGAAAAAACAAAGGGTCTTGTCATCTGCAAAGAAAAAGTTTGCTTATAGATTTAAGAACAATTAATTTGAATGCCAAAATAATATAATTAGGATCATAAGTGACTAATCAATATCACTTCCATATGAGTTGTTGACTAATAAAATAATTTCATTAAATTGCTTATGCTGAGTTTTGAAAATCACCCTGATAATTACATTAAAGAAATTATTTAATGTGGTCTGCACAACCAAATAGAAGTAATACTAAAGATTTAAAAAATCTGAATCCAAGTGTGCTATCAAATCTAAAAATAATTGTTTCATTTTGTTTTCCCAGAGCTACATTTCTGCTCCAGGTTCATTGAAACTTGGGACAATATTAGCTGTAGTTTGAAGAGATTTCCAAATGTTGAGTTTAAATGGAACTGATTATGAGAAGACCAATGTATTTAGAAGAAAAGAAAATTAATAATTAGAGAAAATTAGATAAAAGAACAGTGAAACCCTAAATGGAGGTAAAATAATTAATGGCATGCATTAGAGGCCATCATTTATTAGAGGAAAATCTAACTTTTAATATTTCTGTATTTTCCATAGATTTTCAAAAGTCTTTTTATGAGATAAAGATTTTTGAGTAAACATTGCAAATTGGCACTGGCAAAATTGTTTCTATATTATGAGAATTTTTCAATAACTTATTAAAATTCATGGAAAATATATTTCAAATAATAGTTATTTTCTCTATTTAGAATGTGTAAGCAAAATTCACTCATTTAGAAATTATCGGCAATAATTTAAATTACCCCTGAAACCCAAAATGGGGAAAAGAAAGACAGAACTTAATATTCTTACAAAGATAATTTTGACTTAAATGGAACAGTGATTGTCAGATTGCTTGGTTGGTTGGGGCAATTTTAAGTATCATCTACCTTGTCAAACAGGATAAACTATTTAATCTTGTTTACATTTCTGAATATGTTCTTTTTTCTATGTCTGTAGTTTCCAAAATGCTGTTATTTCTGATTTTGAAGTAAGTTTAGATCCAAAATGCAGAACCAGTCAAGAGACACATGTCCTGCTGGGACTGACAGATGACCTGTAATGGTGGATTATAATTTTTATTTTTCGCTTTGTCAACTGCATGTTGAGCGTTATGGGAAACCTATCCATACTCCTCCTCACCCTGCTGGATCCCCATGTCAAGACTCCAATGTATTTCTTCTTCTGAAATTTCTCCCTCTTAGAAATCTCACTGACAACAATCTGTATTCCCAGATTCCTGACTACCATAGTGACTAAAAACAAAATCATTTCCTACAATTTTTGTGCATGTCAGTTATTCTTTTTCCTCCTATTAGGAGTTACTGAATATTATCTTCTGGCTGCCATGTCTTAAGACTGCTGTGTTGCCATGTGCAAACCCCTACATTACCCGATCATGATGAGCAGCAAAGTGTGCTACCACACTTTCATGCTATCAGCTAATGGACAGCTGGCTTTCTGATCACATTTCCACCATTGGCCATGGGACTGCAACTGGAATTCTGTGCTTCCAGAGTCATTGATCATTTCATGTGTGATGCTTCACCTGTCCTGCAGATTTCTTGCACAGACACTCGTTTGTTAGAATTGATTTCCTTTGCTTCAGCAGTTGTAACACTTGTGATCATGTCTATGTTAGTTATTCTTTCCTCAAGTCCATTCTTAAAATCCCGTTAGCTAAGAAAAGAACAAAAGCCTTTTCCACTTTTATTCCCACATGATTGTAGTCTCCCTTACTTATGGTAGCTGAGTGTTCATTTACATGAAACCATCAGCAAGGGAAAGAGTGACTTCATCCAAAGGAGTAGATATGCTCTGTACATCCATTGCCCCTTCATTAAAGCCATTGATTGTATAAATGAGTATTCTAAGGAACCAGCAAGTGAAACAAGCCTTGAAGGATATACTCCAAAAGATCTTGATTTTTTTTCCAGAAAATGAATAAAAAATTAAATTTTAAAATCTTGAGTATAAATTTATCTCATTACTCCAAGTTTACTTAAGTTATCCTTCAATGAATTAACTTTCTCAAAATTCTAAACAAATTTTTCAACATGAGTCACTATTTTCTACTTTATGATTAATAGCCCTTGCTATATTAGTTGGACCATTCCATTAATGTTTCAACAAAATTTTAAAATTTCTTTTAATCCCTGTGATCCAGTAATCCTCTCCCTGCAGGGGACTGGGTAAGGGTGGAGAGATATTTTAATTATGTGTTAATGTATCTCCCAGAAATTTACATGGCTAAATGTAATCAGAAATTATTTACTTAACATCCATTTATTATAAGTCTACCCAGACTCTACAGGAGACATGATTTTTGAGCTCATTAGGATGATGTGAATTACAGTGGGGGAGAAAAATGAGTTAACAGTGGAATTTTTCTTAGGCTCGAGCTATATCCAGAATTGTGTCAGCATAATAATGAAATTTTAGCTCTTTTGGTTAGTCAGCAATGCAGTTCAAAATATATAATTCTGATGACATTTGTGATATATAAGAAAGAAGCAGGAAATGGATACAAGAACATGCAAAAACTCTAGGGTATTAAGAGTAGGCCAAGTGTCACTTACTAGTAGCACTACCCTGAGAAGTAAGAGCATAGACTTTTGAGCTACTTAACCATGGTTTAAATCAAGACTTACATGTGAACGAATAAAAAGTCAGGGGCCCCAGTCATGGAGCTGCACAGACATAAATATTGCCAACACCCTGGTTTAAGTGTAGAAGCAGATTTATCCCCAGATAGAACTTCCAGGGGATATCCTAGTTCAACCAATACTTTGAGAAGTAAATAAAAGAAGAGGGAATTTCAGTTATCTGAGTTAGTGGTTTCCTGCTATCTGAAATTCATGGTCTATCCTCCATAAACAATAAGGAATAGTAAGAAGTACAAATAAAACTTTATAAAACATGCCCTCAGCCTAAACAGAAGATAGAGAACATCCAGATATCCAATATCCACTAAGCTATTTCTCAGAGTTACAACATAGAAGGCAGTTAGGGGAAAACTGAATGGAAGAGAGAACCAAGTCATAGCCATTGAACTAAGATGGATCTAAAATCACCAGAAAGAGAAAGTACACCCTAAGTTTATAAAGTGAACCTTTTGTTCAGAGCCCTGAAAAAAGGTAAAGGACATAAAATACCCATGGAAGTGGAAGAGCAATATTGGACAGCTAATCATCCCATGGAAGAGATAAACACTAAAACAATGGAATATGTACATCCACTTTGGAAATCACACCATGAAGGACAGGTAATAAGAGGTAGGGGGATACTTAGGATCCTGCAAGGGAAAGAAAATACAAAACTTTAAAGTACAAAACCCTTCCTTTATCCCCTTCACTCCCTTACCTCCCCCAAATCAGCCACCATTAAAGAAAAAATACTTGGGTACAGTGGCACTCCTGAACTAGGATCTCATACACCACCCTTATATGCCAACCCTGGCAAGAGAAATGAAACAAAGAAAAACAAAAGCAGCGTTAGAGAAGGAAATAACCAACATAAAAGCAGATATTAATGGCTTGGAGCAAAGGAAATAAGTAAAGCTAATAAAAAATCAAAATCATGTTTTATGAAAAATAAGAAATGGAAAACCAGCATATAATTTTATCAAAAAAGAGAGAACGTACAAATACACCAAATGAGAAATGACAGATAAGAACAACTTACATATTAAAAAGAAATATAACAAAAGTTATAAAAGTGATTTGTATAATACTATGCAAATAAAATTGAAAATATGTCATGTGGCTCATATCTTTTTTTATTAAATAGAGATATGAGGTTATACAGAACTATTTCTGAAGAAGAAATAATGGCAGTTTGAAGGAAATAATCTTCCACAAGCTGTAGGTTCAAGTGGTTTCGTGGAAGTATTTTATTAAACCTCTATAACAAGATATAATGATCTATAAGTTAATTCAGATTATTAAAATTGACAAAAAGAGTGTCAAATTATTTTTATATGTCATTGAATTCTTAATTAAGGCAGTATATAAAAGAAATATAAATATATTGATCAATATAACCGATGGATATTTGTGCAAGAGTTCCAAATTAAATTCCAAAAGAATCCAAGACCCCATTAAGAAAATACACATCTGACAGATATGTAAGTTCAGGTTACTATTAGCATACTCATTAATATTATATATCATATTAATATCATTAGGAAAAATAATATGATTATTCCCAGAGGTGAACAAAGCCTCTTGACAGAATTTAAAACACATTTCAGATAAAATCAAGAAGAAAGTGGGAATTAATGCACATTTTAATAACATGGACAGGTTCATGTTGGTTTTAAAGCTCAGTTCTGACATAATGTAGAAATAATAGAGGTCAAAAATAAGGATGGGATGTTTCCAACTTCCACTACTATATGGTATTATAAAACTCTGGAGTGTTAGCCAAAGAAACTAGACAGGGATATTCTTTTGGAAATATAATATTGGAAAATAAATAAGACTTTGTTTACAGAAGATGTTTTTACATACCTGCAAATCTTTAGAAAATCTATGATGAAATTAAATAAAACAATAAAATAATAAAGTAATAGGGTATATGTTACTCTACTGATATTAATAGCAATAATATAAGCAAACAATAAACAAAGAAGATTTTTCTCAACTTCAGCACTACAGTTATTTGGCTCAGATAATTTCTTGTTGTGGGGGCTATCTAGAGTATTGTTGAATATTTAGAAGGTTCTCTGACCTCTACCCTATAGATGCCAGTAGCACCCTCTAGGTGGTAAACAAAATAATTCAACACTGTCAGATATCCCCAGGGGGTCAAAAATCTCTCTTCGTTAAGAACAACTGAGTTAGGGAAAATTTGCCTGAATTAAATTATATATTTAATACAATCTCCCCTAAGGAAATATTGTTGAGAGATGCTGTAATTGTATACATAAAACAATTCAAAAGGATTTAGTACTAAATTATTAGAATGAATAAGTGGATCTTGGGAGTTTCTGTGGATTAAAGCCAATATAGAAATCACATATTGTATTTATAAGTATTATCTTGCAAAAAATGAATGACATTTATCATATATAATTTTCAGTAGCATAAAATGGTATTGCTGAGGAATTGTTCTAATAAATCATTTGGAAGCCATCTGTACTCAAAACATTGCAATATTATTGGAAAGAACTAAAGAAGACATGTCAATGAGGAGATATACCATATTCACTGACTAGAAATCTTCATAATACAAAGATGTGAAGTCTCTTTGAAATTCATCTATAAAATCATTGAAATACACATCAAAATTCTTTTAATTCTTTGTTGTGCTTTTGAAGTAGTTATTGATAGTCTAATTATTTTATTGAAATGAAGATGTAAAAAAAACCACACATACACAAAGAAAACAAAACATTTGGAAAAAAAAAATACCCAAGGCAATTTTAACCAAAACCAAGAAAATAAGTAAAAAACAAAAAAGCAGAACTCAGAACTGTACATAATATGACATATAGTATGGTTGTACTATTTTAAATAATGCTGAATGGGTTTTAAGTTATAAACTTTTAGCACAGGAAATTAATTTTAAGTCCATAAAGAGATACAACTATATGGTCTACTCATTTACAACAAATGTGACACTGCTGTATGAAGGGGAAATATGATCTTTTCAAAAGTATCTACTTTATCATTTGGATATGTATAAAAGACAAAATGTTTTGCTAATCTTAACATCACACTATGCAAAAAATAATTTTCAGATAGATTACATGCATAAATGCAAAAGTTAAGGCAATGACGGATTTAGAAAAAATTCAAAGAAAGTCTTTGTGATCTTGGAGGAGTTCAAAATTACTTAAATTGCAAAAATAGTCAGCACTAGATAATTTTTAGAAAAAAATTTTTTATATAGAATGTATTTAAATTAAGAAATGCTTCTTACTAAAAGACACCAAACAGAGATTAAAAGGAAACCCACAGAGTGAGAGAATATATTTGCAAAAACACGTATCCGTATTAGTCAGTCAAAGGGGTATTGATGCAAAATACCAAAAATCTGTTCGCTTTTATAAAGGGTATTTATTTGGGGTAGAAGCTTACAGTTACCAGGCCATAAAATGTAAGTTACTTCCCTCACCAAAGTCTGTTGCCATGTGTAGGTGCAAGATGGCTGCTGACATCTGCAAGGGTCCAGCCTTCCTCTTCCTCTTAAGGCTCGGTGGTCCCAGCGTCTTCCAATATCAGCTGTAGGCTGGGATAAATCTCGCCTCTCTTTGGGGCCTCATTTCTCTCCAGACTCAGATGCTCTGTCAGTTGTAGACTATCAGGCAAATGGCTCTTCTCTCTTCCTGGGGCTTCTGTTGTTTCTATGGAGCCATCTCTATTCCTCTTTGTTCTTCTCCTGCATGTTTACTTCCCAGGGCTCCAGCTCAAAAACTTAACTAATTCCTCTGTTCTGCTCTGTAGTTTTCTCTGTGAGTCCCATCACACCAAGGGGCTGGGGACTCAATGCCCTACTGATGTGGCCCAATCAAAGCCTTAATCATAATTCAATCAATTAAAAGTGAAATCTCTGAATCCAGTACAATATAATATGCCCAGAGGAAAAGAGCAGTTCACAAACATACTCCAATATTTATTTTTGGAATTCATAAACAATATAAAACTGCTAAATATTTGACAAATATCTAGGATCAATATTGAGAATACATAAAGAATGCCTACAGTTCATATGATAAATACATAAAGCCCATGAGAAATTTGGACAGAAGTTCAAGTGCCATTTCACTTGAGGATATGAATATAGCCAATAAGAAAGCAAATGCTTTACAACTTCCTGAATCATCGGAGAACTGCAAATTAAAACACATGTCACACAACTACACATTCAGCAGAATTTTAAAAAATGAAACAAAATTAAATCTAATACCAAGTGCTTATAAGTATGTGGACCATCAAGAATCTTCTCAAATACATCCATTTTAATTGTGACCCTCACATGATTTGCTAATACTGAATTAGCTGAGAATTTAAATTCTAAACCTATCATTTGTTTCTATGAGATCCTCAGTGTTGTTAAAACTGACCATCCCACTTTACAATTACTCCTACTTCACATTCTCATAATATTTTTTGTATCCCCCAAGACTCAGTTTGTGATTGATCAGTCTTTAATACATACTTCTTTCCAAGTGACCACAAATGAGAAATTAAAGTTTGAAAACTGAGTCCTGAGCTGTCAATATCCATCCTTTAATGATCACCTCACTCTCCTCAGACCCAGCAAGGTCAGATAACCAATTCCAACTTCCCTTATATGAAGGTATAAGGGAACGACTACTGATGCCAAAAGTTATACTAATTTTGACGTGAGTTGGGCAGGTTACAGTAAAGGCAAATATCACTTTGGCTAAAACAAGTTTGTTTCTATCTCATTTTAGCATTCATGCTCGTATGACAGAATTTCTTTTTAAATTCATTGGGATTATTATCCTGGTATGGCTATTATTGTTTGAGGAAACTGGGTGGGTTCTTTCTTATTCAGAAGCTGTCTCTAGAATGTTTTGTTCATTCTTGAAACACAGCATAGCTCGTCATCACATTTGCATTAGAGAAGTCTGAGAAGAGAAAGAAAGGATAAAACCTATTATTAAAGGCCATGTTGGGAAATTGCACACATAATTTTTATTTATGAGCATTGGCCAGAACTTGAACACAACTGGTTCAAGGAAAAATAAGAATTGAGAATTGAGATATTTGTCTGGGTAGTCATATATAAACAGGAAACTGTATTATTATTATAAAGAATTATAAAATGTTTACTGAGTATTCCTTACAGGTTCTCATCTACCATACAACAGGCAAAGAATCTTTGCATAAATGACAATTTGCATAAAAGTTTGAAGTTAAATGATACACAAAATGTTTTAATGTGTGTAGAGAATTTAATATGACATTTTTAGCTTGGAGTTAATTGGGCTACAACAGACTATATTTTCCACCTGATAGTCGCATTTTTTATTTCTGTCTAAAATAATCATTAATCATTCTGCTTCTAAATCCTTATTTATGTACCTGGGATTTCAAACCAGTATGTCTGGTAAGGAAACAAATTTTATGACAATCTATATTAAGTTCTCTGGAGACTTAATTAAAAGAATGAATGCATGCATATGTATCTGTGTGTTAATTTATGTGTCTATAGTAAACACTTGTATAACATTCAGTTTGGTGACTTCTTATGAAACGATGTTCTTGGATGTCAGTTTCCCCTGAGAATTCTTCATTATTAGAGATTTTCCTTCAGGGCATTGAAAGCATAAATCCTCCACGGGATCAAGAGATGATTTTCATACTTAATATAAGGAAATTTTAGTGAGAGGGATAATTTGATAGAATTACTATATACTATGTAATAAATTAACAAATAAAATGTTAAGGCTAATATTTAAATGACTCACATATTTTGGAATGGAGTGAAGTACATGAAGAGAGGAATGGATCCCTTCTACAATAAGCTTTACTCTTTCTGCTTTTAAGTCCTTATCTATGTTCCTGAGATTTCAAACCAGAACGTGAGGCAAGGAAACAAATTTTATGGCAACCTATACTAAATTCTGTAGAGACTTATTTAAAAGAAATGGTATGTGGGGGGGTTGTGTATTTTACATGTCTATAGAAAGCATTTGTATGACATAAAATTTGATGACTTCTTAGGAACTGAGGTTCTTGGATCCCAGTTCTCCCTAAGAATGCCTCATAGTTGTTAGATATCTTTCTTAAGGGTATGGAAAACATAAATTGGATACAGTAAAGTACATGGAGAGAGGAATAGAACATCCGTGTGCTCTGTTCACCAGGATGATCAAACAGTTAAATATTGAAGTACAGAAGGTTTGCATGAATAAATCTGCAGAATGCATAATGTATAATACAGATTTTTAAAGAAAGCTATTTGGAATTTTATTTGTATTTGCCAGATTGCTTTATGACTCCAAATGTAGAAAATAAGTCTTTTTAAAATTACAGGTAATTTTTCCCAGTAGACAGGTTTTAACAACATTTTGCTTGTCTATTTCCACTAATTACTTTGGTTTTTTACCACCGTTAGAGTTTGCTTTGGAGATAACTGAGAGAAAAGCACAGATGGAATGTGAAGCTGATTTATAAATTAGAAGTCTTACAATTTTTTATATTTTTCAAATATTAAAGATATCTAACAAAACTAATTATAATTTCATCCACTACCTGTGCTCTAACAATCTAATTATGATTTTCGTTGTTTTCTTTTACAATGCTTTTATGGTGCTATATGGTATGTGTGATTGTTGAAATTGGACAAGACAATAGTTTGATATGATGATATTCTGGTCAAGATATTGCATAATTATGCATTTTTACCAATGTTTCATTGGTGATATTTGTGTAACTGCGAAACTTTTATAATAAATTTCTTTACAATTATACAAATGTGCTGAACTAAATAATCTGACAGGATGGCTTTCCTTCCACTGTCCAAATTCCATTTTCAGTAGAGATGACATGATAGGAGAGCTCTGATTATCGTTCTAACCAAATCGTTCATATGTTGTTCACTTTGCTTCTGCTTCTGCTGCTTCCTCTGCCTGGAATATCTTGCCTCTTCCCTCATCTCTCTCTAGGCACCATCTTAGAATCCAAATTCTCAGATAGCTCCTCTTTTGAATTCTCTCAAATAATACTGGAACTACCTCTCATTTGTCAATTAGTTTTGTTCTTTATATGTTTATTTTTGTATGTGTTCTGCCTTCCAAATTACAATTTATATTTTAAACATTATAAAGAATGCTGTTGGTATCTGTGATGCAAATGAACTGTCTTACACTGTGACCATTAATAAAAATATGCGTAATCACTTTGTTTTGACAATGAAAAGTCCTAAAAAATAATTTTTCCCTAGAGATATCTCTATCTTTTTGTTTCAAAGAAGAAATGTCAAGTAATTTGGCCACTAACTGCTTTCTTAAAATTTGGTAATATTAAGATAACAAATTCTGAAAATAGCTTCCCTCATTTTGACCCAATGCTCTGTAACTTAACAGCTATGTTCACCTGCATACATTTTTGCTTTTTAGTTTTATCTTACTGTCTCATATAATATATGAAAATTGAGAATAGTGCTTGTCATATATACAGTGCTCAGTAGATCCAGTTGTTTAGTGTTGCTACCATTTCTTTAATTGCTCAAACATCGGTCAGTTGAGTATTCTTATTGTGATAGGGCAGTATAGCACACCTAAAATTTGTCTCAATACCATTTCTTCCAATCATAAGGTGTTTATTAATTTACCAAATATTCTGTCTTATTTTTTCTTTTAGATCTTACTGATTTAAAAATTAGTCATATTTTTGTTCTGTACTTTAGAAAATGAACAAATAGGTGTGTATGAAGTATCTAAGTATATTCCTTATTAAATATTTCCCATTATTATTTACTCACATAATTTTATTATTTTTATTTTTCCTAGAACTCATACCCTAATAATCCAACTCAACCTGAAAATACAATTTTATTTCTCTTTAGGTTTCCATATTCCTTTAACTTTCTCTTTACATTACTTTACCTCCTCATAACATTTCCTAAAATTGTTTTTGTAATAATCTTCTTCCATACACATTTACCTTCTCTTTCACTTTACATGACCCTGTTAATTCTCAAAATTTTAACCAACAGAAAAAAATATTGCATATTACTCTCCATATCAAAATTACTACCTCTTTATAATGAATATGTTTTAGGGTAGCATCTGGTGTCTGCTATCAGTGAAAAAGATATGTGAGATGAGAACTGTAAGAAGAAAAGCCAATGGAATTGTTCTCCGTTTTACGGTGGCATTTTTGAATTGTAACCTCTTCAGTCATGAATGAAACTCATCAGACAAGAATAAGGGAAGTTGATTTTTGATTAATGAGGAAAATACTAAAAGGTTCCATCATCTAGTCATTGAGAGGTGTAGGGTTTGTATATCTGGATGTCTGTTTTATGTGCTAAAAATAAACTGATGCACTTGTAATAATACATGTAATTATGGTATTTAGTTTACAACTTCTTTAAATAGAAGAGGAGATGGCTTGTAATTCCAACACCTGCATATCTTGGAGACAGAAGTTACATTTTCCAAGATCAATGGGTATTCTAATATATTCATATAAAAAAATGAAGCATTGCTACTCTCAAGAATAATTCTCTTGTTAGGATATAATTATCTGTCCAGTTCCTCTGGAAATGTGCAATTTCTTTTGTTTATATAAACATCAGAAAAACATAAATGACCGCTGTATTATACTTTCTGAAATATTGCATCCCAAACTTTAACTAATATTCATTATCACTGTTGTCTTTCCATAGAAAACATTAAGCAGTATTTTGTTTCATCTATTATTGTTTTTCACTCAGCCTTGGAAAAAAAATTAAGAGAACAATAATGGGAAACCGAACAAGAGTAACAGTGTTTATCCTAGCAGGTTTAACTGATGACCCACAATTGAAAGTTGTATTATTTATCTTCCTGCTTCTCACCTACTTGCTCAGTATCACTGGCAATCTAACCATCATCACACTCACCCTGCTGGATGCTCACCTCAAGACCCCCATGTATTTTTTCCTTCGGAATTTTTCCCTCTTAGAAATCTCTTATACTACTACATGCATTCCTAAATTGCTGGTTAGTATGGCAACTGGAGACAAAACCATTTGCTATAACTGTTGTGCAGTTCAAGTTTTTTTCGCTTTCCTCCTTGGAGCATCTGAATTTTACCTGCTGGCAGCAATGTCCTATGACTGCTATGTTGCCATCTGTAAGCCCCTGCACTACACAACCATCATGAACAGCAAAATCTGCACACAGCTTGTCCTTAGTTGTTGGGTTGCAGGGTTCTTTGTCATCTTTCCTCCACTCATCATGGGTGTAAACCTTGACTTTTGTGCCTCCAACATTGTTGATCATTTCTATTGTGATACTACTCCCCTACTGCAGATCTCCTGTTCAGACATATGGCTATTGGAGACAATGGGTTTCATCTCAGCTTTGGTGACACTCTTGGTCACCTTGATAATGGTGATAATATCATACATGTACATTGCATTGACCATTCTAAAAATCCCTTCAACTCATCAGAGGAAAAAGGCATTTTCTACATGTTCTTCTCACATGATTGTCATCTCCATTTCTTATGGCAGCTGCATTGTCATGTATATTAAACCATCATTCAAAGAAAGAATATCCTTCAACAAGGGAATTTCGGTGCTCAATACCTCAGTTGCCCCACTTTTGAACCCTTTTATCTACACCCTGAGGAACCAACAAGTGAAAAAAGCCTTCATGAACATGATACAAAGAATTGTCTCTTTTTTAAAAAAATAAAAATACTTTTGAGATATTGGGAGGAAATGAAATGTGGAGTCTTTCCTAATATCCAGTCATGCATTCAATAGGTCCCAATACCTAATGCTTCTTTTTGATATTTCTTTGCTATTGGTCTTTGTCTCTCTTCAAGCTTTTTTTCACAAAAATCCTGTTAAAAAGAAGAGATTTTTTTCTTTTTAATTAGGAATTTTTT
>JAQZBX010061331.1:0-17123 GCA_029593785.1 Cabassous unicinctus
GAGAGGGTTGAACCTGTATGCCAAAGGTTAGGGAAGGCCAGGTGGTCAACTCATTGCTCTGAGAGAGTTGAACCTGTATGCCAAAGGTTAGGGGAAATGTTGTCTTCACCTCACTGTACTAGGGGGGCTAAGACTCTAACCCAAGGATTGGGTAAGGTGTGGCAATCACCCCAACACTCTTGGAGGGTGAGGTCTGGAGCTTGGTCGACACCCAGATGCTTGATGAGGGTGGAACCAAGAAAGTGGCCATTGGGCAAGCCTGTGGAAAGGGTGGGTCCCCATGTGGCCCCAAGGAGAAGAAACCATCATCTTAAGAATGACTCTCAGACTTTGAAATCGAATGGAGGATGCCCTGCAGGTTTACTGAACTGTAGACGTCCAAGACTCATGTCTAACATCCCAATTTCTCCTTATGATATTGAAAATGTTTATCCTTTGTCTTTCCATTTGTGTATTGGAAGCAGTTAAATGGTTTTGTAAATTTCAGAGGTCTACAGCAGATGTGATTTTGCCTGAAGACAAAGTGTATTTCTTTAAACTGATTATGATATGATTTTGTACTTGAATTGTTACTGATTTAAGTTTTTTTAAATATTGTAATGTATTTTTGGAATTCAGAGGGTGGAATGTGGCCGTTGAGTAGTTTGATATAATTATAAATTCCAAAAATATAATTGGATCATGCTTGTAAAGTGATCTGTTAATCTGGGCATGATTAAGTTATGATTAGGGTGTTGGCTGGGCCAAGTCAGTAGGGCATTGAGTCCCACCCCTTAGTGGGTGGGGAATCGAATATAAAAGGCAAGGCAAAAAACAGAGTAGAAGCAGTTTTTGAGAAGCAGTTTTGATGTTGGAGAAAAGGCCCCAGGAGAAGAGAAGTGAGCCGTTTGCCTGATAGTCTACAGCTGACCTTGTGGAGAGACCAGAAGAGCTAAGCCCGGAGAGAAACACAGCCCTGGGAAGAGAGGAACACAAGAAGCCTGAACCCTGGCAAACGTTGGCAGCTATCTTGCTCCAACACGTGGCAATGAACTTTGGTGAGAAGAAACTTAACGCTTTGTGGCCTGGTGTCTGTGGACTTCTACCCCAAATAAATACCCTTTGTAAAGACCAAACCATTTTTGGTATTTCACATTAGCACCCCTTTGGCTGACTAAAACAGATACCAATAGATTGAAAGTAAAAGATTGGAAAAAGTTATTCCATACATGCAGTATCCAAAAAAATAAAAAAATAAAAAGCTGGGGTAGCTATACTTATATCAGATTATATAGACTTTAAAAGCAAAACGGTTATTAGAGACAAGGAAGTACATTATATATTAATAAAAGGGATGATTCACCAGGAAGAAATAACAATTTTAAATGTATATGCACATAACCAGGATGCCCCAAGATACATGAGGCTAACACTGGCAAAACTGAAGGGAGAAATAGACATCTCTACAATAATAGATGGAGACTTCAATACACCACTGTCAGCATTGGATAGAAAATCTGATCAGAGGATCAATAAAGAAACAGCTTGAATGATATGATAAATGGACTAAAACTAGTAGACATATACAGAATATTGCACCCCAAAACAGCAGAATATACATTCTTTTCAAGTGCTCATGTATCTTTCTCCAGGATAGACCATATATTGGGTCATAAATCCAATCTCAATAAATTCAACAATTATACAAAGCACTTTCTCTGATCATAATGGAATAAAGTTGGAAACCAACAAGCGGCAGAAAAAGGGAAAATTCACATATATATGGAGATTAAACAACATGTTCTTAAATAATCAGTGGGTCAAAGAAGACATTTCAAGAGAAATCAATAAATATCTCAAGATGAATGACAATGAGAATACAACATATCAGAAGCTATGGGAAGCCGCAAAGGTGGTGTTGAGAGGACAATTTATAGCTCTCAATGCTTACATTAAGAAAGAAGAAAGAGCTAAAATCAATGACCAAACTACACAGCTGGAGAAATTAGCAAAAGAACAGCAAACTAATCCCAAGGCAAGTAGAAGGAATGAAATAACAAAGATCAGAGCAGAAATAAATGAAATTCAGAACAACAACAACAACAACAACAAAAACAAAAACAAAAAAAAACAATAGAGAGAATGAACAAAACCAAAAGTCGGTTCTTTGAGAAGATTAACAAAATTGACAAACCCTTAGCTAGACTGACTAAGAAAAAAAGAGAGAAGATGCAAATAAATGAAATAAAAAGTGAAAATGGGAACATTACTACGGACCCCAGAGAAATAAGAGAGATCATAAAAGGATACTATGAATAGCTTCATGCCAAAAAAAAAAAACAAGACAATGTAGATGAAATGGAAAAATTCCTAGGAATGTACAAACAACCTACACTGACCCTAGGAGAAATAAAAGACCTCAACAAACCAATCACAAGTAAAGAGATTGAAACAGTCATCAAACAGCTCCCCAAAATGAAAAGCCCAGGACCAGATGGTTTCATAGGTGAATTCTACCAAGCACTCAAAGAAGATGTAATACCAATCTTACTCTTCCAAAAAATTGAACAAGAAGGAACACTACCAAACTCATTCTATGAACCCAATATCACCCTAATACCAAAGCCAGATAAAGATATTACGAAAAGAGATTACAGACCCATTTCTCTAATGAATACAGATGCAAAAATCCTCAAAAAATTACTTACTAATCGAATCCAACAACACATTAAAAGATATATTCATCATGATTAAGTGGGTTTTATGCCAGGCATGTAAAGCTGGTTCAACATAAGAAAATCAATCAGCATAATACATCACATTAATAAATCAAAGAAGAAAAATCACATGATCTTATCAATTGATGCAAAAAAGGCATTTGACAAAATACAGCATCCTTTCTGGATAAAAATACTACAGAAAATAGGAATTGAAGGAAACTTTCTCAACATGATAAAGGCCATATATGAAAAATGCACAGATAGCATTGTACTCAATGGTGAAAGACTGAAAGCTTTCCCGCTGAGATCAGGGACAAGACAAGGATGCCCATTGTCACCACTGTTGTTCAATAAAGTGCTAGAGGTTCTGGACAGAGCAATCAGGAAAGGAAAAGAAATAAAAGGCATCAAAATTGGAAAGAAAGAATTAAAACTTTCACTATTTGCAGATGATATGATTGTTTATCTAGAAAGTACCTAAATATCTACAACAAAGCTGCTAGAGCTAATAAATGATTTCAATAAAGTGTCAGGATACAAGATCAATACATAAAAATCTATACACTAGTATTGCACAATCTGAGGAGGAAGTCAGGAAAAAATTCCATTTGCAATAGCAATTAAAAGAACAAATGTTTAGGAATAAACTTAACCAAGGATGAAAAGCACTTGTATTCAGAAAACTATAATGCATTGCTAAAAGACATAAAAAAAAAAAAAAACCTAAATAATTGGAAGAACATTCCATGCTCATGGATTGGAAGACTAAATATCATTAAGATGTCAAATCTACCCAAAATGATATACAGATTCAATGCAATCCCAATAAAAATTCCACTAGCAGTTTTTAAACAAATGGAAAACACAATTATCAAATTTATCTAGAAGGGTAAGTGGGCCTGAATAGCCAGAAACATCTTAAAAAGGATAAGTGAAGTTGGAGGATTCTCACTTCCAGATTTTAAATCATATTACCTAGCTACAGTGATAAAAAAACAGCATGGTATTGGCATTAAGATAGATACATAGACCAATGGAATTGAATTGATGGTTCAGAAATGGACCTTCACATCTATGGCCAAGTGATTTTTGACAAGCTTGTCAAACCCACCCAGCTGGGACAGAACAGTTTATCCAACAAATGGTGCTGGAAAACTGGATATCCAGGGCCAAAAGAAAGAAAGAAGACCCCTATCATACACCTTATACAAAATTTAACTCAAAATGGATGATTAAAGACCTAAATATAAAAGCAAGTACAATAAAGCTCCTAGAAGAAAATGTAGGGAAACATCTCCAAGACCTGGTGGTAGGTGGTGGATTCTTTAAACCTTACACCGAAAGCATGAGCATGAAAGAAAACATGGATAAATGGGACCTCCTCAAACTTAAACACTTCTGTGATTCAAAGGACTTCACCAAGAAGTTGAAAAGGCAGACCACTCAATAGGAGAAAATATTTGGAAACCACATATCCAATAAGGGTTTGATTTCCATTCTATATAAAGAGATCACACAACTCAACAATAAAAGAGCAAGCAATACAATTAAAAAATGGGTAAAAGATTTAAATAGACATTTTTCCAAAGAGGAAATACAAATGACCGAAAAGCACATGAAAAAATGTTCCATATCTCTAGCTATTAGGGAAAGGCAAATTAAAACAACCATGAGATATCATCTAACACTGCATAGAATGGCCATTATTAAAAAACAGACAACAATAAGTGCTGGAGAGGATGTGGAGAAATAGGAACACTCCTTCACTGTTGGTGGAAGTGTAAAATGGTGCAGCCTCTGTGGAAGACAGTTTAGCAGTTCCTCAGGAAGCTAAATATTGAACTGCCATATGATCCAACAATTCCCCTACTAGGAATATATCCAGAAGAACTAAAAACTATGACATGAACAGACATATCTGCACACTGATATGCATAGTGGTATTATTCACAATTGCCAAAAGATGGGAGCAACCCACGTGTTCTTCAACCAATGAATGGGTAAACAAAATATGGCATATACATATGAAGGACTACTATGCTGCAGTAAGAAGAAATGAAATTGGAACACATGTGATAACATGGGTGAATTGTGAAGACATTATACTAAGTGAAGTAAGCCAGACACAAAAGGACAAATATTGCATGGTCTCATTAATTTGAACCAAATATGAAGAATAAACACATGGAGTTAAAACCTAGAGTATAGGTTATTAGGAGATAAGAGGAGGGTTGAGAAGAACTACTGATGCTTAATGTATGTAGAAGCTTTAAATAACTTGACTGTAAAAGTGTGGAAATGGATAGAGTTGATGGTAACACATTATAGTGAGTAGCAACTGGTGTATAAATGGGATTGTGGCTGAAAAGGTAGTCTGAGGAAGTAAATCTCAATTGAAAGAAAGCTAAAGAATAATCTAGGGACTGAATAACACAGTTAACCCAGAGGTGGATGAGAATTGTCGTTGAGGGTACAAATGCAAGAGTGTCCTGTGAGCTAGAGTAGATGTTCATCACGATTGCAGGGTAGCGGGAATGTGGAGAAGCATGGGAAAACTACAACTGGTGTGACCTATAGACTGTGGTTAACAGCAATACTATAATATTCTTGCATCAATGCCAAAAATATACTGTGTTGTTAATAGAAGTGTATGGAAAAAATGTGTCAAATGTACGCTATGGACTATGGTTGGTGGTATTAGTCTGATGATATTATCTCATAATCTGTAACAAATATTCCACCAGGGTGTGGTGCGTTGATGAAAGGGTGTTGTATGGGAATTCTACACATATATATGATTGTTTTGCAAGTTCACAAACTCTGTAATGAAAAAATATTAACAATAGGGTGTGTTGGGGGAAAATATACCAAATGTAAGATAGGGACTATAGTTAGTAGTAATATTTTGATGATGCTCTTGCGTAGTTTGTAACAAATGTTTCACAATAACGCAAAGGGTTGGTGGAGGGGTGATGTATGAAACTGCTGTATGATGTTATATATGTTTATTTTGTATGTTCACAATCTTTATTATACACTTATTGTTTATGCATGTTCATGTATGAATGAAATACTTTGATAAAAATATATTTAAAAACATAATGGTGTAATAATGATTTATAAGTAATAACATAAACTTACAAATCAGAAAAAAAATCAATTGGCCATAGATGTGAAGGTCTATTTCTGAACTTTCACTTCAATTCCATTGGCCAATATGGCTATCCTTGTGACAGTAACATGCTTTTTTTGACCCCTTTGGCTTAGTAATATGCTCTTTTAAAGTCATGAAGTGTGAGTCCTCCAACCCTGTTCTTTTTCAAGATGTTTTTGGCTATCCAAGGCCCCTTACTCTTCAAAATAAATTTGATAATTTGCTTTTCCATTTTTGCAAGGCAAGCTGTTGGAATTTTTTTATTGGGATTGTGTTGAATCTGTAAATCATTTAGAATTAACATCTTAATGATATTTAGTGTTCCAATCCATGAACACAGAAGGTCCTTCCATTTATTTAGATCATTGATTTCTTTTAGCAATGTTTTGTAGTTTTCCATGTACAAGTCCTTTACATCCTTGGTTAAATTTATTCCTAGATATTTATATTTTTAGTTGCTATTGGAAATGAAATTTTTTTCTTGGTTTCCTTCTCAGCTTGCTCATTACTAATGTATAGAAACACTGCTGATTTTTCACATTGATCTTGTATCCCAACACTTTCCTGAATTTGTTTATCTGCTTTGGTAGATTTGTTGTAGATTTTTTGGGACTTTCAATATATAGGATCATGTCATCTGCAAATAGTACAAGTTTTATTTCTTCCTTTCCAATTTGTATGCCTTTTATTTCTTTTTATTGCCTAACTGCTCTGGATAGAATGCCCAGTACAATGTTGAAAGTCCAGTGGTCACTATGGCATCCTTGTCTTTTTCCAGAATTTATAGGGAAAACTTTCAATATTTCACTGATGAGTATGATGTTAGCTGTGGGTTTTTCATACATGCCCTTTATCATGTTGAGGAATTTTCCTTCTATTCCTTGTGTTCTAAGTGGTTTTATCAAGAAAGGATACTGGATTTTGTCAAATGCCTTTTCAGCATCAGTGGAGACAATCATATATATACATTTTCCCTTCATTTTGCTAATGTGATGTATTACATTAATTTTCTTGTGTTGAGCCACCCTTGCATACCTGGGATAAAGTCAATATTGATCACGGTGTATAATTATTTTAATGTACTTTTGGATTCAATTTGCAAGTATTTTCTTGAGGATTTTTGCACCTATATTGATAACAGAAATTGGTGTGTCATTTCCTTTTCTTGAAGTATCTTTTTCTGCCTTTGCTATTATGGTAATGTTGGCTTCACAGAATGAGTTAGGTAGTGTTCCCTCCTCTTAAATTTCTTGGAAGAGTTTGAGCAGGATTAGTATTAATTCTTCTTGGAATGATTGATACAATTCACATCATCTGATCCTGGGCTTTTCTTTGTTGGGAGGTTTTGGTGTCTGATTCAATTTTTTTATTGTAATTCATCTGTTGAGGTCTTCTATTTCTTCTAGAGTCAGTGTATGTTGCTCATGTTTATCTAGGACTTCATCCATTTCATATAGGTTGTCTAATTTGTCAACATGCAATTATTCATTGCATGCTTTTATGATCCTTTTTATTTCTGTGGGGTCAGTAGAAATGTCCCTGATTTATTTCTGATTTCATTTATTTGCATATTCTCTCTCTTTTTTCTTTGTCAGTCTAGCTATGGGTTTGTCAATTTTACTGATCTTTTCAATGAACCAATTATTGGTTTTGCTAATTCTCTCTATTGGTTTTTTATTTTCAATTTCTTTCATTTCTGCTCTAATCTTTTATTTCTTTCCTTCTGATTGCTTTGGGGTTAGTTTGCTGTTCTTTTACTACTTCCTCCATGTTTGCAGTTAGGTTATATATTTTGGCTCTTTCTTCTTTTTTAATGTAGGTACTTAAGGCTATGAATTTCCCTCTCAGCATTTTATTCACTGCATCTCATAAATGCGTAAGTGTTATATGTGTGTTCTCATTTTATTTTGTCTCAATATATTTACTGAATCCCTTGCAATTTCTTATATGAACCAATGATTGTTTAAGAATGTATTTAACTTCCATGTATTTGTGGATTTTCCAGTTTTTTTCCTGTTATTGATTTCCAGCTTCATTCTGTTAGGGTCAGAGAAGATGCTTTGTATAATTTCAATCTTTTAAAATTTCTTGAGATTTGTTTTGTGACCCAACATGTGGTCTGTCTTGGAGAATGATCCGTGTGCACTTGAAAAGAAGGTATAACATGCTGCTTTGGGGTGTAATGCTTTGTATATATCTGTTAGGGCTAGTTCATCTATCATATTATTCAAGTTCTCTGTTTCCTTACTGATCTTCCGTCTTGATGGTCTATCTATTTATGATATTGGTGTATTGTAGTCTTCAACTATTATTGTAGAAGTGTCTATTTCTTCCTTCAGTTTTGCTGGTATTCACCTCCTGTATTTTGGGACCTTGTGGTTAGGTGCATAAATATATATGATTATTTTTTCTTCTTTGTAGATTGCTCCATTTATTAATATATGGTGTCCTTCTCTCTTTTATAGAAGCTTTTGACTTAAAGTCTATTTCATCTGATATTGGGATTGCTACCCTAGCTCTATTTTGTACTAGTTGCTGGGATTATCTTTTTCCAGCCTTTCATTGTCAACTTATTTGTGTCCTTGAGTCCAAGGTAAGCCTCTTGTAAACAAGATATGGTTGGATAATGTTTTTAAAAAATCCATTCTGCTACTCTGTGCCTTTTTATTTGGGTGTTTAATCCATTAACAGTCAGTGTTATTACTAGAAAGGCAGTACTTACTTCAGCCATTTTGTCCTTTGGTTTTTATATGTCATATCTTTTATTGTATCTCTTTTCTTTTATTGCAACTTCCTTTTCTGTATAGTTGTTCTTTTGTTATATATATGACTGATCCCTTCCTAATTTCTATTGTATATTTAAAAAATACCTTTTTTGTGGTTCTCTGGGGTTTATATTACACAACCTAGATCTATAACCTGCTAATTTGAAAAGATTACTTAGCTTACACGTTCTCTGGGTCCATATGTAATTACCTCTGTATGTTGTTTTTGTCCCACTTTATCATTTTATATTCTGCATTTCCATTTTCAGGAACTATGGCTTTTTCTCATTCAATTGTATTTTAATTCTTATAGGGATAAAAGAGTAGAGTTTTATATTGAGGATATGATATTATTGGGTTTTGCATTTACCCTTTAGTTACCCTTACTGATGATCTTCATTTCTTCTCACTTCACTCTCTCTTGTCTTTTCCTTTCAACCCACAGAACTCCCTTTAGTAAATTTTGTAAGGCAGGTGTCTTGTTGATGAACCCTCTCAGTTTCTGATTTTCTGTGACTATTTTAAATTCTCCCTCATTTTTGAAGGACAGTTTTGTTGAATAAAGTGTTTTTAGCTGGCAGATTTTATCTTTCTGTGCCTTAAACATATCACACCACTGCCTTCTCACCTCCATGGTTTCTGATGACAAATTGGGATTTAATCTTATTGAGGGTGCCTTGTATGTGATTAATCAATTTTCCCTTGCTGCTTTCAGAATTCTCACTTTATCTTTGACATTTGACACTCTGACTAGTATGTGTCTTGAAGCAGGTCTATTAGGATTTATCTGTCTGAGGTATATTGTGTTTCTTGGACATGTATATTTATGTCTTTCATAAGAGTTGGGGAAATTTTCAGCTATTAATTCCTCAAATATTTTTTCTGCTTCTTTTCCTTTCTCTTCTCCTTTTGGGACACTAATGACATGTATGTTTGTGCACTTCTTGCTGTTACTCAAATCCGTGAGATACTGTTCAATTTTTTTCTATTTGTTTTTCTGACCACATGATTCTGATTGTCCTGTCTTCTAGTTTGCTGATTCTTTCTTCTGCCTTTTCAAACCTGCTGTTGTATGCCTCTGGTGTATTTTAATCTGTATTGTTGTGCCTTTCATCCCCATAATTTCTGTTATGTTTTTTTTATACTTTCAATTTCTTCGTTATGCCCACAAATTGTTTTCTTATAATACTTTATCTTTTTAGCCATATTTTTCTACATTTCCTTGAATTGATTTAGGAGCTTTGTTTGTACTTCTTTGATTAGTTGTTACAAATTCTGCCTCCTCTGAAGTTTTAATTTGTTCTCTTGATTGAGCCATACCTTCTAGTTTCTTAGTATGGCTTGTAATTTCTTGTCAATGTCTAGGCATCTGATTATCTTTATGAGTTTACTGATGGTCAGTTTCTCCCTCTTGTCTAGGGTTTTATTAATGTTTGGCTTTGTTTTAAGGCTCCTCTTTGATGCTTCATCCAACATATTCTAGACCTTTAGAACAGCCCACGTTTAATTGATCCTATTTTCTCAGCACTTCTTTATCTGCTCCTTGCCCTGGATATGTGGTACAATTTTTAAGATTGCACTTTTTGTGTAATTGTTTCACCTCCAGGAGTAAACTTCCTCAGTCCCCTTTGCTTTTGCATTTGTTTCTTTTGGTTTATTCCCCATTAGTGTATCCCATTCTAGAGAGCCAGATGCGGTCCATCCAGAAAGGTGGGTCACTCTGGAAAAGTCCATTTTGTGTTTAGGTTGTCCAGTGAACATAAACTGGATTGAGTGAACACAGTACTTTCCAGCCTCAGTTTTACCATGGCCTCTCTTTCTCTGTCTCTGTCTCTCTGTCTCTCTCTGTCTCTGTCTCTCTGTTTCTGTCTGTCTCTCTCTTTCTCTCTCACTTTTTATCCTCCTGGGACCCTTTTGTATGCAGCATTCCTCAGTGGCTTTTGTTCTACCCTGCATCTCTGTGGACCTGTGTCTCTGTATGTGGATATTCATGGGTTCTATTGCTCTTGTCGCTGGTGGTAGGTGGAAAGAATCCAAGCTGCTGTCTTTGAGCAACTCCCCAAACTGTGTGGGACTGAGTGAGGGAGAGGGAGTGGACCAGTGGGTCCAGGGTAGAAGTTTCCTACCAGATAGTTTTCTTTCTTTGATTCAGCATTTGTGGAGTCCTTCTCTAGTCTCTACTGTCCTCCAGAGTTCTAAGGAAGTGGGAATTGTCCTTTTATTCACTGAATCTTTGGGGAGGTTTTTTTTCAGAGAATGTCTTATGCCTTCATACTGATGACATCACTCCTCTATATATTGCCTTTTGAATGTCCTGCCAGAGTGATGCCTGCCTGTGTTCCTGAGACATTGCTCAGTGCCCCATTTGGTTGTGTGAGTACTGCCTTCTCCATATTCGGTTGCTGAGCATTGGGGTAATGTGACACTCATAGGAGTGGTATGGGTATATGGAGAAAAGAGCTTTCTATCTAGGCAAAAGGGAACAGTAGCTGGAACCAACCTGATATCTCTAACAGTCCATAGACAGCAATAGAAAATAACCCCTTTTATGCATAGATAATTTTGTATCCCCTATAAGTATTCAAGAAATGTTTTCCAATAATTGTAAGGTCTCAAAGGGAGGGTGATAATAATGAGCTCCAACTCTATGGATGATCCTTATATTGACTGAGTAATCATTTAAAAGCAGCCAACAATTAAGTTCTTATCTATTTGCCAGGCATTATTAAATATTTTATATACATTATCTGTTATAATATTATAATATGCATAAAAACATTATGAGATGATAATGTTTTTAATCTTCATTTTACAGATGAAGAAACTGAGACTTGTAAATAAATTTGTGAGTCAGAAAACTGGCAAAAGGTAGAATTTGGATTTGAGCCAAGCACTCTTAGTTGAGCAAGAAAAGAAGGAAGTCTAAAATAGTGAAGCCCAGGGCAACTAACAAAATGATGATGGACAACTCTCCCAAAAAACAGTATCTACAACTACAAGCAAGATATTTCCACCCATCTGCCCCATGGGATCTAAGCTCCCTCTCAATCGGAATCAGAGTGGGCATCACCATCCCCAAATCCTCAAGACCGTGGAATGAACAAACATAAGGGGGAATGTAACCTTGGGCCAAAGTAGACTTATTATTCTTGTAATGGAAGAACTTGTAACATTGATATAAAAATAGTGATCACCAGAGGTTCTGAGGGGAGAGGCAGGGAAAAATAGGTATAACATGGGACATTTTGGGGACATTGGAATTGTTCTGCATGACATTGCGATGACAGATACAGGCCATGATACATTTTATCAAAATATATAAAATTGTACAGTGCAAAGTATAAACCATAATGTAAACTATAGACCATGGTTAGTAGCAATGCTTCAATATTTGTTCATCAATTATAACAAATGTATCACACTAATGAAAGATATTGTTAATAGGGGAAAATGTGAGAGGGTGGGCGTGGGGTAAATGGGAATCCCCTATATTTTTGATGTAGCTTTTCTGTCATCTAAAACTTCTTTAAGGGTAAAGTTGAAAAATTAAAAATATAAAATAGTGAAGAAGGCAGTTGAACAGTAAAGGATGATGGAGGGATCCTCCATCCATTTTGGCTATGGGAAAAATATATTTATGTATGTATGTTGATGTTTATATGCATGTAAATGTGTATATGTATAGTCTATCTTAAATTGATGTTTATATTGTGCATATAAACTACTTTCAATGTATTGTATGTATATGTGTATGTATGTATATATATATAGTTTATCTTCTATGTGTTAATATATAAGTGTATATAGATAGGAAGATAGATGATAGACAGCTAGATAGAGAGTTGAGAGATCATGAGAGAGAGAAAAATGTATCCACATTCCATGTGTGTATTTGTGTGTGTGTGTGTGTGTGTGTGTGTATGGCCTTCCTTCAAAGAGAGTTAGTCTTGTATGGGAGATAACATCAAATGCAATAATATTATAATTATAATTGGCAGATACCCTGAAGCTGGGTAGCTGGTCCTAACCTTTGTTCTCTAGTATAATGATCTTTTTAATTGTCTGACTCTTTCTCTAAACTATAAATTTCCATCATGGTAGGGAATAACTCTTTTTTTTCATTCTTTTATTCCAGAGTCTGGTATAGCAACTAACTCATAATAGGTATTCTGGTGTTTAGAGAAAAAAATGAATAAATGAATGAGTTACATAACAGGGCTCTTAACCACTGTTGTGCCCAGTACTTTAGAAGATGTAATTTGAGTTTGGTAGATTTGGAAGGCTTCATGACAAAAAGCCTTGGTTGTCTGTGTGGAGAATTTAAATAGGTGAAATGTGGAGAAGAACATTTTTGGTGGAGGGAACAATCTGAGTATAAAAAAAAGGAGGTTTTATGGGTCAGAAAGGACATTCCTAAGGTTCTCATGTAAAATGAGAGGGGCATGTAAGATTCTCTAGGGAAGGCACAGGTGTGTAACCGCGTTAGGCACGATAGAAGAGGTGATAATATTTGAGTGCTGTCTTGCTAGTCTCTATACTAAACAACTTATATACTTCTCTTACAACCTAATGCCAAATGCTATCATTTGGCCTATTTTAAGTATAGTGAAACTGAGGTTCAGAGGAGTTAAGTAAGAAGCTAAACTGCCCAGGTTTGCCTAACGTGCAAGTGGTATTCAAACTCAGGCAGTCTGGCAGCAAAGCCAAGCTCTTAACCTCTCCCTTGCCCTGCATCTCATACAACAATCCTCTCCAATGTACCACACATTGTGATTTTAGGGCATAGCCGCTTCCCTGGTGAGGCTGTAAATCAGATTCTCCTTCTACATTATTCACAGAAGTTTAGTAGGAAATAAACTATCCAGAGAAATGTTGCCTGACTCCAAATATAAGAACAAAGCTGAATATCCATAGCCCCTTGCATCATCTTGCCAATTTCTTATTTAGCATGTGCATTGAAACATGAATAAATATAGCAGATTAGGGTATCCCAGATGACTAGGAACTGCCTGGGAGGATTTTATTCTGCAAAGTTTCTGCATAACATGATAGATGGAAATGTTCAAAATACTGCACATAAATAATAGATGCATATGGAAAAAAGGAGCTTCCTGAGGCTTTTCAAAGCAAACATACTATGTTGTTTTTGTTTGTTTGTTTTTTAGGATGCTGTAGGTAGGTCATCTACATTATGGCACTCACTTTGTTGATAATTAACTATTTAATAAGTCAGAAGATGACTGAAATGATTGAAGTTATGATTCACATCTAGTTTGTGGTAATAAATTGTTATAATCCTGCCCTGTTTTTTGGCTCCATTTCCTATTAGGAGACCCATAAAATTAGACTGAGGCAAAATCAGAAAGTAAGAATAAAACTCATAAAGAGTTATTCAATATAGTACTATTTATAATGGCACAATTGGGAAACAAGCTAAGTATCCAATAACAGATAAAATAGTTAAGTACATTTTGGTATAAAGGAATATTATAGAATATTAGTGGAGGAGTATTTATGATGAAAACAATGTCATTAAATGCTCAAAATATAATGATGTACAGTGACTTACCTAGCGTATTTGATATCTGGTATGGTTTTTAATGTTTAGCATTGCTGTTCATGGTGATAATACAAAGCAGGCTGAATTTCCATTGGATTTATTATCATTTTTAATTTCTCTGTAACATTCCCCTTATTCCTTGCACTTGGGGTGAGCTACTTCCACTCTTGAAAGTTCATTCATGATAAATAATAGAAAACAAATAAAATAAAATTGTGTGTAAGGTGTACTGGAAAGGAGCTTTTGAGGCTGCCTTCTGCGCAAGGAGGGCTGAAGTGGCTGTGACACTGCTGACGTTTCTGCCATTTGTGGTACCTGAAACTAAACTTGACACCTGGCAAGGAATGAATGATTAACCAAGGAAGGAGATCCCCCGTATTGGGTGATGGCAAACAGACGTAATCGGAGCCTCTCTAGTATCTGGAGAAATATGAATGCCAAATGCACAGAGATGGTGGGCCAATTACTTCCGAGTATTAAATAAGCTATTGTTTCGGTTCTTCATGAAGTCAGTTCTGGAAGCACTACCATCCAAGTGATCATCTACTATGTGGGCTTTTCTTTTTTTTTTGGAAAAAACAAAAACAAACAACCTTCATTTTCCAAGCTTATCTCTGTGGGTCAAACTTAAAGAATGGCTTAGTTAAAAATGAACAAACAAAATAGAGGTATAGCATAAATACCAGCAGGAAATATTGTAAAATTTTAAAAATGATTTGGCTCTCTGGGTTGAGATAATGAATACTTTTTTTCCTTAGCATTTTTCTGTATTTCCTATATTATCTACCATGAGCATGTGTTGTTGGTATTTCATGAAAAAGTAAAAAAAGAGATAACTATATTTTCTATTTTCAACTTGACTGGCTTTAAAAGGAAAGAAGGAAAAAAAAATCTATAATTCCTTGCACCAAAGCAAGTTGTCTTTCCTCTGGAAAAGTAATGAATGCGCAAACTAAAAAGGCTATAACCTGTTTAGAGTAAACTCAATATATCTTAGGCTGATTATTTTAATTTTTATTCCTAGGCTGTAGGATAAACAAACCATTTGAAGTTCTTCCAAGGTAATCTGATTTCAAGATAATGGCCCGGTGGTTACCTAGGACTTGGAAGGTGGGGTGGGTTTATGCTTTTAACAATCTCTTGCCAATACTGAAAGGTTATTTTTGAAGACAAGAGTACCGAATGTTCCGAGTTCCCACCGTTGTCATGGAAACCTTTCAGCTCGCTGAATAGGTTAGCAGGATTTTATGTTTCTCACTTTGACAAATACAAGAAGACATGATCCCAGCTTTGCATTACTAATCAGAAAACTTCTGTTTTCAAGCCTTTCAGCACTTGATTAGTCACATTTTCTTCAGTTTTCCCCCTCTACAACACAACGCAACAGGCAAGTTCTCTTTCAAAAATCATCCGCACTTTAGAGAAGCTGAGCCAAAATCGTGACTGGGCTGACCTTGTGGCACTTGAGAGTAATACTGCTTGCAGCTCTGAAAGGCCCCTGCAGGTTAATTTAGGCTCCTGCAGAAACTCTTCTGATTTGTACTGACTTCCAATGGTTTCCTGGAGGTAAACTCACTTGCTAATAGGCAGGAATTATTCCTCATTTTAGGAACAACAGTCTGCCCACACCAGCTCATAAAGCACCAGTAAGCTTTAGGAAAAAGGCACCCTAAGGTTGAAACCAAAACACTCATGCCACGTGGGTAAATTCAAATCCAGCACATCCTGCTTTTTCCTCGTATTTGTCTGGAATAGCCTTCCACATTGCTTTGGAAGGTAAAAAATGGTCAAAGAATTCAAAGGAAAATTGGAAAACTAACATCTGCATTGCAGGCAAAAGACTGACCAATTTGGGGGAACTAGTTGAAGCTGGAATTTATTGGGCTTCTTCAAGAGGTATCAGACCCATAAGCTTTTTGTGTATTTGGGGGAAAGAGGTGACAAGGATACCTGAGAGCAAAGAGCCAATTGGATATGTTTGGCAGGATAAAGGAATGGGAAAGACAGGAGCGATGGGAGACAAAGAAGAATATAAGAAGTAGAAAAAAGAGAAAAAGCAGAAGGGGAAAGGACTGTGGAGAATGAGGTGCCTATGGCTGTAGGGTGGTGTCATTTTCATTTGCCTCAACAGAGCCCCTTAACTCTGGACATTGCCAAAAATCCCACCCCAGCCTTAAACTCCACTGGACACCATTTCTTATTGTCACTGGATGTAACGAACTGAAATGATTTTTACAGAACTCACTCACTAACACAGCGGTTTTCATTAATTGATTATGTCCCCAATGAAATTCTCCTGCCTTCTGTTAAACGTTTCAACATCTGCTTTTCTCTAATCCAATGATGCTCTCCTAAGAAACCTCAAGTTCATAAAGAAGTGCATGATAAAAGCCACTGTTTCAATGGGATAAAAGAGATTTGGTATTAGGTTTCTGTCTTGCCATAACAGAGTTATTTTTCTTCTTCTTGCAATTAAAAGCAATAAATGTATAAATGGATAAAAATAAAGAAAAATAAAAAACTAAACATCATTGAATAAATCTTAAAACAGTGCAGAAAACCAGATCAAAATCAGTGATTTTGCAAACCATAAGATATGTTGTGGCACAGGTCACAACTCCAATGCTAAACTAAAAAGTGGAAGTCAAATGAGACCAGGCATGAAAATAAAACAGGTTCACTTCCTGTTTTGTATGAGACACAGTTTTTCCTATGCTTATAAAATGTTTTATCATACATAGTGTGGTGGTTTTGGAACACTTTGTGTATTAATAAATGATAATCTGCATAAAGCACATTGTATCCTCCAATCAATCATATTATATACAATTCATGTTATGAAAACTTGTCCAGTCAAAAAAATGCCTACCATGGTTAGTAGCAATGCTTCAATATTTGTTCATTAATTGTAACAAATGTACCATATTCATGTAAGATGTTATTAA
>JAQZBX010061332.1:0-17103 GCA_029593785.1 Cabassous unicinctus
GGGGGAGGAGAGAAGTGAATGAATGAATAAATCTTCAAAAAAAAAGGAACTATTGGAAGGAAAAGTTTTTTCCTAGGCTCCTTGACCTACCCTGCCTACCCCAGGGCCTTCTCCTAACCTTGACTGAAAACTGGTTGAGGGAGCTATGGGGGAAAGCCTGGGCGTGGAAAATGGGGGAGATGCTAGTTTAACTTAGAATTGTTTATTAGGCCTGGAAATTAAAAATTGAGTGGGACAGCGACCACTTACTTAAAATAAAAGTTCTGAAGACAGAGAGTTGGACTAGAGGCAGCAGTAATTTATTTCTTCCTCATGAGAAAGGGCACACACCCAGGCTAATGGAAGTGGACAAGAGCGCGGGATCAGTGCAAGAACAAAGATTATAATTGGTTCCCCTGATGCAATGTCCCATTTCCCTCCCTCCCCAACCCTACCCATCTCCCATTGGCTGGGAATTGTGGGCTTAAAATCTTAGGTGCGAAACCTAACCCAATCCAAAGGCGAAAAGTGTAAGGGTAAGTTCTCAGTGTCCAAGTTCATCCTCTTTACTGACGTGGATTTTTGGGGAAGTGACTCGAATAAGAATGTGGGAGGATTAGATAAGCGGGAACAGGGAAAAGTTCTGAAAAGAGCCCACCTAGAATGTGGGAGGGTTAGATAAGTGGGAACAGGGAATTTGAGAAGAGGCCACCCTTTGTTCTAGTTCTTTCAAAATGATAGGGACAGAGGGGATATTACAGAATAGGCCTTGTTTTGCATAGTTTGTTCTGTAATCTCCCAATTAAAAATTTTTAACGGCCTTGAGATGAGAGTATTTAATAACTCAATGGCCAAATTTCAGTAAGTTTCTTGAAAGCTATGAAAAGGTTTTTCAAAATTATGATTGTAACAAATAAAACACATATTCCCTAGAGCCTCATATGTGTCTGAGGTTATTTGTAATTTTAAGGTATTACGAAAATGAGAAGGTTTTAACCTCATCTGGAGGAAAAGAAAGAAAGAAAAAAGAACATTTCTTATGTAAATTAGCATTATTTTAATTTTTTTCTACTTGTGTCGCCCGGTGTAGTTTCTAAGTTCGCAGCCATGTTGTGACAAAGAATCCTAGGGCACGCCACAGTGTAAGCAAGCAAGTAGGGAGTTTATTGCAAAGTGAAAGTAAAAGTGAAAGCATACACCCAAGACGTGGGTGCGAGCTTGCAGTGAGCGGAGCGTAAGCTGGAGACTGGGGATGGGCTTTGTGAAGGCTGCTTTTCCTCCTCCTTCCTGCATGCTAAGCAGGGAGTGTGGCCGGGGCGGCGGGGACGGCTCCTTGCCGGGCTCCCATTGGCCTATAACATAGTCCACGGAGATTGCTGCCCGTCGGCTTTAGGGAACCAATAGGGCATCCTTCCTGTTTGGGGCCCTCTGGGGCTTTCCCATCCGGGACTTTCAAGCAGGACCTCATGGCCAAGTGCTTGGCGGGGTTTGAGCAGTGACCCTTCCCTCGTTCCCTACGCTAACCTGCCTCACTTGGGTGGGATCTCCTTAGGTTTACACGGGTGCTAATAAGTTAACATTAAGTCTGTTAAATCTTGAAGATGTTGAAAATTTTAAGTTTTTAATGAAATTATTATTTTTACAAACATCTTTTAAAAATAATTGTTTTGCCTAAAATGAAATGACTAGTTTTTCACAGAGCAGAATGAGGGGTATAAGACAAGACTTAAGTGAATATGGAAAGAAAAAAGGCTTGTGAAAGCTCGTTTAAGGGAGTGTGTTTTGTCTTAAAATAAGATGTCTGGTTTTCATAAAATCAGGGTAGAAATCTGTAGGACAAGACTTGAATGGATATGGAAAGTTGTAGAAGGGTTATGGAAATAAATTTTGCTTCTTGCTGACTGTAATCCAATAAGCTTATTTAAAGGTGAACTTTTGTCTTAAGGTAAAGTAACTAGTCTATATGGTTATAAATGGTTAAAAGAAGGTATAGGAAATGCTAAGTTGTGGGTATTTTAAAAGCATTTTCTAAACTGATGCATTTCAGTGTAAAAGGCTGATTCTGGGAAGCCATTATTAAGTAGAAATCTATGAGTTGATATTGATAACAGAAAGTAACTTCGCATCAGAGAAACCTGTCAGAGGCCACCTCAAATCTTTTATGATCGATGCTAACGAGGATTTGTTTGCGGAATGGTGTACTGATGCAAAACTAAAGTGTGATTGTTAAAGTAACACAGTTTTCTTAAATTGTTAATCTGTTTTAAGTGAAAAAACAAAAACCAAAAACATAAAAGTCCATTAAAAATGACCAATATATAAAGAAGAAAAAATCTGCCTATCAGGGTGGCTTCAGGTTGGCCCTACCATGTCCTTAATGGTTTTTAAAAAAATACAGAGCTGCTGCTATCTTGGGAGTTAAGTCTTTTCCTAACTATTTTACTAACTTATTTGTCACTGTGATGAATAGAAGCCTGTTGAAATACAATGTTCAGACCTGACAACTTTTAATATTCTAACAAAATCCTTAAGGGTATCTTTAATTTCAAACTGTTACAAAAGAATTTGTTCTTTCACTTTGTAAAACATGAGGCATATATATATATATGTTTATATGGTATTTTAATTCACAATGGAAAAATATATTCCAAAACTGAAAACTCATAATACTTGTGTAAACTGTGGAAAAGTTTAAATGGGATACTATTTTGACAATGTTTTAAATTTTAATCATATTTTATTCTGATCAGAATTTTTTCAAGGTGTTAAACTGTTGTTTTTTTAAAATAACTAGCTTGTCATAAAATACTGTGCATAATCAGTATTTCCTAGGACTATTGTGAATGTGTAGTCTTACGTTTACTGCTAAGGGAAGTATTATTTATAAAATGATATTAAATCCAGTATTAACTGTCTACTTCAGACACTTAATACTTGTAAAGATCCATATTACATTTACCACTCTGAAGTTTTAAAGAATCACCCTCCTTGTTGAAAGTAATATATTCTTAGGGTGGGGATATTAATGTTCCAATAAACATGTAATTATATTAAGGTGGTGGTAGTGAGAAGATAATCTTGATTCCTTTGGGAATCTCAATTTTTTGTAAATTCATTAGAAAAATAGTTTTCTTCCAGTACTGCTGGAGTTTCTCTTTGATAAACAGGTTCTTTCTGAAAGAGAAAAGTTGATGGAGAAATTAAATGTGTAACATATATTTGGGGATTGTATAAAATTCTTAAAGACTTTTAAAGTTCTCACTGTCTATTCTATCCTGATACTGATGTGCATGATGATATTTATGGCTATAGTATATTCTTAGAAAAATGTGACATTATGAAAAAAAAATCTCTTATTGGTTACACTGTTTGATGCTTCGCTAAAAGAGCATGCACTCAGCTCATCTTTTTTTTAAAGATTTATTTATTTATTTATCCCCTCCTTGCTGCTTGTGCTGCTGTGTGTCTTCTCTGTGTCTGCTTATCTCCCCCTTGCTGTGAGGTCTTGCTGCATCAGCCCACAGCGCCGCGCAAGCCCGGCCTGCCCTCTCATATGGTAAACGGGTGCTCTATCCATTGCGCCACACCCGCTTCCTGCCGTGAGGTTGCTGCATCAGCCCACCGCACCGCTCAGGCCGGCGTGCCCTCACAAGGAGGCCTCAGGACGCAAACCCGGGCCTCCCATATGGTAAACGGGGGCTCTATCCACTGAGCCACACCCGCTTCCCTCAGCTCATCTTCAACAAAAAGAACTTTTTATGTATTTATTTATTTTTTACCAGAAGTTCCCGGGGATTGAACCCAGATCCCTCCATATGGGAGACAGACACCCAACCATTTGAGCCACATCCGTCCCCCAACAAAAAGGACTTTAAAGGAAAAGCAAGGCGAGTCTCTAAGTTATGTTTTGCCTGTTGATTAACATAATCTTGGTAAAAGTGTAAAAGTAAAATGGAACAAAACTCTTACTATGATCTGTAGTTAATGATCTCTAGAAACAGCTTTATTTAAAATGCTCATAGGGAAATTAAGGCCTAGATTGTAAGCTCATGCTTACATCATGTCATATTGTAGTACTAGGAAAACCCAGTATAGCTTAAATATTGAGGCACTGTGCTGAACCTTTGTAACCAAGGGTTAAGAATTATATAGATGCCCTCATAAATAGCAAAAGATTAATATCTGAGATTGCTGAAACTGGCTGGATTTAGCCTAGACCTGCTATTAGGATGGTCATTCTAAACAGGTCTCATCCCTGTTTATGGTTATGCAAAATTTAGCCTCTCGCTGTGTATAACCCCCTTTTTATATCCATATGGAACACATTGTGGCTGATTTCTACTCTATCCTTTCCTATCCCAGAATCTTGATCTACCTTGTGACTGACCTTCACTCTGTACTTACCTATCCCAGAATCTTGGTCTCTGATAGTCATTATAACTTTGTAATGCACCCTGGTTTGGTACCCATCCCACCATGTTCAACCCCTTACTATTTTTTTTTTTTTTCTTTTTTCTTTTTCTGAGGTACTGGTGATTGAAACAGGGACCTTGTATGTGGGATGCCGGCAATCAACCAACCACTGAGCCACATCGGCTCCCTTGAGTTGGTTTTCTCGTTTCCTTGTTGTTTGTTTTTTTGTTTGTTTGTTTTTAGGAAGCACCGGGGACCAAACCCAGGACCTCCCATTTGGAAAGCAGGAGCTCAACTGCTTGAGCCACATCGGCTGCCTTAATGTTTATTAATGAAGGAAACTGTGTCCAGCTCCACTCCTATTATCCATCAGCATTTCAATGGTATAAAATATTAGAATTTCTGCAGTTTGGGGAGGTTGATTTGAGATTGTACATCTCTGGTTTCCTGCCGGCGCATAAATCCTCTTTTCATTCCTAGCCTAGTTGGGCGTGTCTGTCTGTCTGTGTGTCGTGCTGTGCTGAGGAGCAAACCCAGCCGAGGGCCACCCCGGCCTCTCTTCAATATATTTCCTTGAGCTCTGAGCTCTAATTGTTATATCTTTTTTTTTTTTTTTTAATTTTTAAATTTTAAAAAAAATTTTAAAAAGATACTTAGATTACATAAATGTTACACAAAAAATATAGGGATTCCCATATGCCCCACCTCCCACACCTTCCACAACCTCCCACATTCTAATTGTTATTTCTAAGCCCTAAGATACTTTACTCTTTGTGTATAACCTAATTGCTCCTAGAATTTTTAAGGGCCTGTATGAAACCTGGTACTTGGAGCTTAAGTTAACCAGCTCTAATGGTGCTGAAAAAGCAACATTAATTCTAAAAGACCACCCCAATTAAAGCAGCTGAAAAGAATCAGGCTTCAGTTAAAAGGTAAATGGGGCTAATCTATAAACTAAGGAGAATCGGGATACAAGGAAAAAGGTAATATTATCAATATCTTAAAATTTTAAGTACTATGAGGACCAGAAAGAAGAAATTTATTTTGTCAAGAAAATTCTTTAAATTTCCGTGGAGCGCTATCTACTTTAACCTGACTAGTTAGCTTATTTAAACAACATAGCTAACATGGAACCTAAAATAGTGAATGAGATTGTGATCTCCTGTACGGAATTGTAATTCCCTGATACATTTCAAAGTGTTTTAGGTATAAGATAGAAAGGGATTTGCAAAGTCCCTAAGAGACTTCTCCACCTGGAAAATTCCTGCTACTCTTGTCAAACAGTAGGTGCTCCCAATTTATTGAAATGGTAGAACTCTGCAAGGTAAACCTGTGAAAAAGAAACATGCTAGTAAGCTGAGCCCTTGGTCTCAAGGCTTGCACTCATGAAACTTATTTCTGTCGTGACAAAGCTAAACCTAACTATAATTAATGCCCAAGAGTCACCTCTAGAGAATCTCTTGGTAACTCAAATGTGGCCTGCCTTTCTAAGCTGAACTCTCACTACATTCTCCCCTACATGGGACAGGACTTCCAGGGATAAAGTTTTCCCTGGCAATGGGGGACTTGACTTCCAGAAATTTTTTCTGGCAACACAGGACTGGCAACTCCTAGGGATGGGCTTCCCTGACAACGTGGGATTAGACCAACAGGGGGAAAAGATAGAGAACAGAATAAAGTTGTAATGGCTAAAAGATTTCAAATAGAGTTGGGAGATCATTCAGGAGGTTACTCTTATACAGGTTTCAGGTTCTCAAGTTACTTATTAAGTTTATTTTTCAGAAAATCTGAAAAAGATAAATCCTGGAACCCAGATAAGCCCTGGAACCAGAAGTCACGAGTGACAGCCAGCTTCATTCCTTTACCCCATAATGTCCATGCCCCTTTTCAGCATGAGAAGCCAGAAAGACCTGGCAACAAGATTATTCCCAAGATTGGGAATTTTACAAAACAGGGAGGAGTTGTAACCGAAAGTTAAGAATTAATAAATAATTATGATTACTGAAACATTATATACATGCTTTTAAATTAGCCAACAGGGTTAATATCTGAAGTTACTGAAACTGGCAAGACTGACTTCACCCTTTGTATGTGGCCATTTCCAGTGAAAAACCTGCCATTGTAACAATAACTCCAGAGGGCTCTAACCTTTGTATATGAGCATTTCTATGGAAAGGGTGACCACTCCACCTTCCTCTGTTTGGTATCCACGTGAAAACCCTTGTAGCCCACCTGTTTTCCCCCTCTCAGATGCCTTGATCTCTGATAATGGTTGTGACTTTGTGACTCACCCCCTCCCCCAACTCGTTGGTACCCACCCCCATCCTGGGTCATCCCCTTAAGGTTTATTAATGAAAGAACCTGTGCAAACTCCACCCCAATTGCTCATTAGCATCCTGATGTTATAAAATACTAGAATTTCTGCCAATTGGAGAGGCAGTTTTGGGCTATGAGAATTGCTTGTGCAACCAAAAAACTCCTTCTCTCTTTGAAACCCCAGTGTCTCAGGAATTGGCTTTCAAGACGCATCTGGAGAAACGAACCCACATTTGTTGGTATCTTCCTCACTGTGCCAACTACGCACTCAAAAGATAAGTTGAATAACAGATGCCTTCAGGTATATACAACCACTTTAGTTTCTTGAAGTGAAATTAGTCCTGTTTAACAGGTCAAATTGCTAGTCCACATAAATAAACCAGAAAAGACTCAAGTGTGCAGCTGTACATATCATCAAATGGCAAGTTTATTTCGATGGGAACCTCTGTAGATAACCATACATTTGTACAATACTCTGCTATCATTGCAAAAGCCCCTTTTGAACAAAGGTATAGTTTAGAATTTAAAACAGACTTGATAAGATAAAATTTAGCAGGAGTTTTTTTTGCAGCAGAAATTAATTGCAACCATTTTTACTCAGGCAATTTTAAAGACAGGCAAAGTTGAAAATAAATAAGCAAGAAGCATAGAGTAAACTAAAGTCTACACTTAGAAATCCAGATACAGAGCACAGCAGAGCCTGTGACTATAGAAGATAAATTAGAAATATAAATTAGCAGTGAAGCAATAATTTCCTCAAATAGCAGGAGACAAGTTTTCCAATACTGTTATTTAGTGTTCATCTATTTTTTTAAAAATTCTTTTTGCTAATGGTGGCATTTGAGAAGGTATACTAGCAAATATACTCTAAAGCATACTGTATGAAACAAATGATCATTTAATGCCTGATGAAGTGTACCATTTTGAATATAGTACTTTTCAGTTTTGAATACAGTAGAGTCAAAGCCTTTGCAGATTTTCTTAAAATCCCTGCTCATATTTATGAAGGCTTTTCACAATTAAGTTATATTACCAATTTGTTGACCCAAATTATTAATGTAAAATGCTGAGTGGTTTACAAGCGAACATTTAAGCTTCAGCTGTTGGAGTGATCTATTTCAAGTTCCCAGGGATGCTGTTTTGACTTATTTACTGCAAGACGTCATCCCCTCCCACCCCCTCCTCCACCAAAAAACAAGTCTCTGTAGGGAAGGCAAATTCCCAGATGAAAACTCCTGAGATTTTTCAGGCTCATTTTTAACCCTTAGTTAAGAAAAATGCCAAATAAATATACCAGTTGTTAAATTTTTATGAAACAGAACTTGAAACAAAAAGAAAAAAAAAAAATCCAGCTAAGACATACTCCCTGAGAATGAATGAGATATGATGGGGCATGTTAAGACATGACACATTTATCATCCATAATCAGAAACTTCAATTCCCTGTCTGAAATTGACTTGAAAAACTGGTACAAATTCTACAGCTGCATTTAAGAAGTGTAAGATAACTTACATTTTAAAAGCCCTTATAAACCTATTGAAAACATTTGTACTTATTTTATATTGACAACTAATCTATGGAGTCCATTTAATTCAATTTAAAACAATCCGCACATATTCTGTGGTTGCTTTTACTGTGTTTTTTTTAAAAGGAGGTGTACAGCAAATAATTTAAACCAGTCTTGAGATAAAATAGATATGATAGATTTTTTTTATATCTTAAATGCGTTCAGTAATTCTTAAGAACTTAAAATTATTTATTAAATATTTGTTCCTCCTTAATATGAAACTCTTCCAGCAAAGCTGATGAATAAAGAAACATTCCTTAGGCACTGAAAGGTGTGGTAACAATGGTGTATGAACCCAGGTTGAAGAGTACAATTTGATTATAACTACAACAGTTAGTAAGCACTATCCTGTCTGCTGACAGCAAGAAACGCCTTTACCCCAACTACTCCTGAGATTCTTGTCTAAAGAGGGGAAATTAATTTCAGACAATCTTTAAAACAGGGGTTCTTAACCAGGGGTCCACAGGCCCCCAAGGGGTCCATGGAAAGATTTCAGGGGGCCCGTGAGCTTGAACTGAAAAAAAAAATCATCTTGTTATCTTTATTTTCTCTGACCCGTAACTGAAATCTAGCATTTCCTTCACTTATTATGTATGCAATCAATTACAGTAGTATTCATTTCATATCACATTGCAGTCGCGTATATTGAAAAATCGCTTACGCTCATCCATACTTCGAAATTACAGCAGTTGTTAGACCCGACGTGAGTTGAGTATCATAAAACTATCTGCTGCTGCATTCTGAGAGGGGGTCCCTGGTTTTCACCTGACTGGCAGAGGGTCCATGGATCAAAACGGTTAAGAACCCCTGCTTTAAAAGAATCCCTAGATAATTCTAAGAATTGCACATATTTAGGGTATTAGAAAAGATGTTTTCTTTTGTAAGGCAACAATGATTACATGAATAGAAGGCATATCTAATAAAAGATTGTTAACACTCCATATCATAAAGCCATTTATCTTTTCTTTTAAACCTTTCTAGCTCCTGCTACTTTTACCAGCTTAATTTAAAAAAGAAAAGAAAACTAATAAAACAGAATGCCTCTTGGCCTACTCAACTATGGTTATAAAAAACTAAGCTATCTGAAACCATTAGGCACAAAGGTACAGTTATGTAGTTCAAGGTTCCCTTTGTAAGGGGCAGATGAGTTATCTGGCACATAATACATATGGAACTATAAAATCATTCACTAAATTCAATGTTCACATTTTCAAACTGAAATAGACTTATAGTAAATATTCAAACATACCATGTCTTCAGTTACAACCGAGGACGGGTAACATTTTACCAGAAAAGAAGCTGTAATTTATGAGAAACCTTCATACGCTGCAAGTATTGGTACAAAAGCCAGTCATCAATACTTTCAACACAGCAGGTTAGAAGATAAACATCCAAAATAGGTGACTTGGCTGTAGTTCGAAATTTAGCAATTCAGTGCACTGGCATCATAATGCTTTGGAGAGCAAGTATATCTCCATATTTTAGACAGATTTGTCCTTCTTCCTTGTTAAGGGCACTTTGTTTACAACAGCAGACCAACAGCTTAACTCCTCCAGCCACAGCAGATGCTCCCCCTCTCACCAGCTCTACTCCCATGGAAGGCACAGCTCTAACAGTTGTAACAGCTGTTTTGGTCACCTCCAGACTCTTTCCACCAATCCAAGCCACACCACCAATGGTGGCACCAACCGCTCCCTGTGTAACACTGGAGATACCCCCAGTAACACGGGGCGATATGCTTGGTTGCTGTTTGTTGAACCTTCTGGTGGTTCATGCCTAAGATATGGGATTTCTTGTTGCTTTTTCTCTGCCTGATTAATGATCTCTGCTGGGGCTAGGGCCCAGGGCCTGGAGGCCTGGGAGGGAGCCTGGGGCAGCAAGGTGCCCGGCAGCCCCAGGGCAGTTGCAGGCTTCGGCAGTGCCTCTGTAGGCTAGGGAGCCTGTGTTTGATTTTGATCACTATTGCCAAACTGTCCTGCAAATGGGGTAGAACCAGTTGACATTCCCACTGGCCTGTGTCCAGGAGGTTCATTTAGCAGGCTTACGAGGGGCACCTTCTCTGCAGAGATGACATTTGAGCAGCAGTCTAAATATCAAAAAGGAGCCACCCAGATAAAAATCTAAGGGCAGATCATTCTAGGCAGAGGGACTATGGGAAAGGTCTGAGGCAGAAACAAGCTCAGCACCTTGGAGAAGCAGCAAAACTGCCCGCGTGGTGGGCGTGTCGTGAGTGAGAGGGACAGAGAACAACATGGGGTTGAAGGATTTAGCAGGAGTTAGATAGTGTAGACCCGGGCTGAGAGTTTGGATTTTATTTCAAGTGGCACAGGAAATATTCAAAGGGGTTTTAAGTAGGGAAGTGAGGTGATGTTTTTTCCATTTTAGAAGATTATTCTGACTTTTTAAAAAAGGCTTTAAGTGTCCTTGCTCATCAGAGCAGAATGAGTTCTTTCCTAAGTGCAGCATAAACATCCACCTTAAAAGCCTCTTCTCAGCAAGGAGCCATGAAAGCTGTGGACGTGGAAGGGACTAAAGATAAGCAGGCTTTTGTGAGGTGCTAAGAGCAAAGTCATAACATAGATCCAGTACTATGTAGATATTAAAAAAAAAGGGAAGGGGAGGGGAGGAAAGGAAAAGGATGGCCATATAAATTGTAAAGTTCTAGAACCATTATGAACTTACTCTTGCCTCCAACTGCATACAGAAGCTTAACGAGAAAGGTTCCATCATTCATTCCCTGAGGACCAGATTCCTTAGCTCAGGAAGGAGGCAGGGATTCTGGAGTTCAGGGACTTCCAGCAAACAAAACTCTTCCTTTTGGTGTTAAATACCAACAATGGAATGACAAAGGGGCAAGCAGGAAATCTGCATGTTAACAAGTTAACTTAATATATCTTGCCATAATTGAAAATAACATTAAATTTTAATTAAACTATTTCTAGGACTTCTCCTAGAATAGCTGAAAATGAGAATATGATAACCTCTGTCATGCCACTTGGACAAATTAGTAAACACCGCCAGATAAAGGTGAGGAAAAAGGTACTTCCTTTCCCCCCCGTGGCCCAGTTAAAGGCCACATTGCTTTTAGCGTATGTTTTTACTGAAATGCTTATTTACTCCTTCAGTGAGAGTGTTTGGACATCTCAGTCATGTGTCCTCAACTAGTAGCCTCGGTTTCAAATGTGTGCCTCTGTTTCTTTGTGTCAGTGTTGACCACTTTAGATTTGCTATTTTGGAGGATGCAGATTTAGCACCTGTGTCTACTCTGGGAGCAGGCTCTTTGTCCAGCGTTCTGCTTTGGACACAGCTCTCAGAGGCCAGCAACTGCTCAGCTGTTGGCGCCTCTCTGCCAAACTCAGCATATTGACACAGGGCTGAGCCAGATGACTGCATCCCTGGAGGTACACGGTTTTTTTCCAAAAGGGAACTGCCATATACTCTAGAAGAGAGCCTGCCTGAATGTGTGTGAAGGGCAATAGAAGCATGCAGGAGGGCGCAGTTAACTCCAGCTGGCAGTTTGGGGATAGCTTCATGACGCACTTTAGTTGCATTTTGAAAGATGAACGTTATTTCACGAGGCTGGTATAAGCACAGCTCTAGGGCCAGATGACTTGGAATCATGCTGGCTCTGTCACTGACTAGCTCTGTGACCACAGCAAGTTCTT
Source organism: Cabassous unicinctus (assembly GCA_029593785.1). NCBI lineage: Eukaryota > Metazoa > Chordata > Mammalia > Cingulata > Chlamyphoridae > Cabassous > Cabassous unicinctus. Next base: position 11,941 of record JAQZBX010061332.1, read on the forward strand.
AATGCTCTGTGGCTAAGGATAATATTGGTAGCTCTTGCACAGCTTTCTTGTAAGGGCCTGACACTAAATACATGTTAGCTATTATTATGTAACATGCTTTAAACAATGCCTGGTACATAATAAGTGTTCAATAATTGTTTTTTTTTTTTTTTTTTAAGAAAGACAACATGCATTGTTGCAAAGGAAAGACAATGGATGTAGGAAAACTAACTAGGAGGCTACTAGTTAAGGCAAAAAGGAATGAAGCACATCTTTATGGAAAAGTTTGGCAGTATTTACCATGAGCTTTAGAGATGCTCATAACCTTTGACCCAGTTATGTCACTTTTTAGAGTCAATGTTAAATTAATGACCCAAGAGGCAGACAATGATTTTATAGCAAGCTGCTCACCATGTATTCATTGAATGTATTCAATGAATACATTCATTGAATGTAGAATGTATTCATTCAATGAATGTATTGAATGTAGATTTTTTTCCTACATTCAATAGGAAAAAAATCTGCAAACAGGCTCACTCGATAGGAAAATGGTTAAATTATGGTATGTTCATATGCAAGTAAAAAAAATCATGTTTACTAAGACTTCTAATGTGAACTAATGTGAGGGAGAAAAACCCAACAAACGTATAAAATTACATGCAGAATATCAGTTCAACTCTGTTAAAAATAAGCATAGGGTAGGACTAGATAGAAGGCAATACACTAAAATGTCACTGGATTATTCCTGTTTGGGAAATTGAGGGATGGGTTGATGACATATTGAAGTCCAGTAACTGAGTCTGAATTAGGACCAGATAGATTTTTGGCTTATTTAAAATTTCTTCTCCCTCTTCTCCTAATGCATATGCTAATATTCCGTTACTAATAGAATAATCATCTTTGGCTCACAGACCATACCTTCTATTACAAATCCGGACTATGTTGCCTTTCTATTAATGGACACAGTCTGTCAAGGGCCTAGAACACTTAACCTCATTTTCAACTTAGTTAATATCCCATTATTGTACAATTTTTAATATGCAACCAGCCTATTGATGATGTGTCCTTCTCCCCTTGCTTCCAGACATGGTCATCTAATTTCATTTAGAGGCACATGCTTTTTACACAAGGGATTTCCTGGCTATGTCAGAGACAAAAGATTAGTACAATGCATCAGGGCTGAGAGGGCAATTCATCACTGGTCCTCACTTTAGCTGCACACCTAAGCAGCTAAAAGAAAGTCAGTCACCCCAGGAGGCCTCCTGGTAGAGCTGACTGGTGTGAAGAATGCAGCTACCAGTTGCCAGAATTGCATTAGCAAATATCCTACAGCTTTAGATCTAGGTCATGCTACAACTTCATGATGTTAGTGTTGAAACGAAGCATTTGTTTCAGGACACCAGGAGATGCAATCTCTCTTTCTCTCTCTCTCATACATGCACACACATTTTGATATCTGGGCTGTGGCTCAGCTCTCCAGCCTCTCTTGCTGAGGACTGATCATGGTGAAACAATTTTTTATTTTTATTTTTTACTTTAGAAGCTATATTAGTTGGCGTTCTTTAGGTAAACAGAACCAACAGGAGATATCTGTAATTACGAGATTTCATAAAATTGTCTCACATGACCATGGGGGTGCACAAGTCCAAATTCTGTAGGGCAGGCTGCAGGCTAGGAACTTTGATGAAGGTTTTCAATGAATTCCGCTGGAGAATCTGGCTGGCTAAAGTAGAGATAGAAATTCTTTTCTGGCTTCTGAAACTATCACTTTTTCTTTTAACGCCTTCAAACTGATTGGATGAGACTTTTCTCATTGTTGAAGATAACTTCCTCAGTTGATTACAGATGTAATCAGCCATAGGTGCAATCACCTTACTGATTATTTAAGTTCATGAAATGTTCTCACAGTAACTGTCAGGCCAGTGCTTGCTTGACCAAACAACTGGACACCATCACCTGGCCAAGTTGACACATGAACCTAACCATCACAGAAGCCAAGTTTTATAGTATGTAGAAGCTGATAAAATGCTACCAAAGAATGGATGAACCTCATAATGATTATTTCCCAAAGGTATATGACCAGATTTTCCAAACTCAAAGTGGGGCTATATGGTCTGTGGGATGAAATTTGCTATATATATATTTTTTTACTGCTCCGTAACCATTTTGACACTGTAGATGAAACTTCAGGGATTTTCCACTTTAGGTGTCTTAACTACCCAAGACTGAAGCCAGAAAGCTTCCTTTCCCTGCCTCCCTAACGTTCTTACAGGGTGCAGGCATATGAACTGTGGCAGTCAAAACCATACACCCAGAGGGGGCTCAGATTCAGTAGTGACACATGGTTCTTATGTCCCTTTTATTTGAACCTATAATTAGCACAATACCCATTAAATATATGTCCCAGAGACTTGAATCTTCTGGCTGTTCATATGTTGGGTATGGCAGTTTGATATTGTTTATGAATTCCAAAAATAGATATTGGATTATCTTTGTAAACTGGTCTGTACCTGGGCATGACTAAATTATGATTAGGGCTTTGATTGGGCCATGTCAGTAGGACATTGAGTCCCTGCCCCCTTGGTAGGCAGGGACTCACAGAGAAAACTAAATGGCAGAGAAGGGAGTTGGAGTTTTGATGCTGAGTTTTTGAGCTGGAGCCCTGGGAAGTAAGCACACAGAGGAACTTGGTTGTGAGGAAGGAGAGAAGGTCCCGGGAAAAGAGACGAGCTGTTCACCTGACAGTTCACAGCTGGCTTTGTGGAGAGAAAAAAGCAGCTGAGCCGGGAGAGAATTGAGCCCCAGGGAGAGAGACAAAGCCTGGAGAGCCTGACCATGGAGCCTTAAGAGGAAGAAAAAGGCTGAATGTTGGCAGCCATCTTTCTCCAACACGTAGCAACAGACTTTGGTGAGGGAAGTAACTTATGCTTTATGGCCTGGTAACTGTAAGCTTCTACACCAAATAAATACCCTTTATAAAAGCCAACAGATTTCTGGTATTTTGCATCAGCACTCCTTTGCTAATACACAGTGTGAGCCCTGAATCTCAGCAGAGTTGTAGCCAACACCTACTCCCCAGTCCATTGGTCTGGCCCGGGACAACTAACAAAAGGATGATAATGGACAACGCCCATCTGAAAAAACAAAGAGTATTTACAACTACAAGCATCCATCTTCCCCATGGGATCTAAGCCCCCTCTCAACTGGAAGCAGAGTGGGCATCACCATCCTAAAATCCTCAAGATTGAGGAATGAACAAACATAAGGGAGGAAAGCAACTATGGACCACAATAGACTTATTATTATTCTAGTAATGGAAGAATTTTTAACATTGATTGATATAAAGGCAGTGGTCACCAGAGGTTTTGAGGAGAGGGAGAAGGAAGAAGAGGTGTAACACAGGGCATTTTTGGGACATTGGAATTGTTCTGCATGATATTGCAATGACAGAAACAGGCCATTATACATTTTGTCAAAACCTATAAAATTGTGCGGTGCAAAGTATAAACCATAATGTAAACTATAGACCATGGTTAGTAGCAGTGCTTCAATATGTGTTAATCAATTGTAACAAGTGTACCACACTAAATGTGGTAGGGGGAGGGGGTGGGGTATATGGGACTCCCCTATATTTTTGATGTAACACTTATGTAAACTAAAGTTAAAAAAAAGAAAGGAGACATAGACAGTCTGGATGAATGTATACATATTGGAAAAAAAAAAAAAGCTTTTATTTAAAAAACTACCCAGAAAGGCAAAAAAAAAAAAATTCAGTAGTGAGGGACATGGGGCAGCAGGTACACATGGACAGGTAGTAGCAAGCTGCGGCTCTTGGAATGTGGGGTAGTGACGAGGCAGATATAGGACAGGACAGTGGGGTGTTTTCTGGTACAAATGCATGATTTGGGCATTTCTTCCTGGTGGTGCAGTCTCTAAATCCGAGTCTCTGGTTCTAAAGTGGGCATTGAAGAAAAGCACTCAGCATTTGATGAGAGAGCTGTAGCCTCAAGTAAAGCTTAAACTAGTTTCAGTGTCATCTGTGACTATCTCTTGGCTCCAGATTGAACAGTATTGGTTTTTGTATTAGTCTGCCAAAGGGGTGCTGATGCAAAATACCAGAAATCGGTTGGTTTTTATAAAGGATATTTATTTGGGGTAGAAACTTACAGTTACCAGGCCATAAAGCATAAGCTACTTCCCTTATCAAAGTCTATTGCCATGTGTTGGAGCAAGATGTCTGCCGATGTCTGCCAGGGTTCAGTCTTCCTGGGTTCCTCTCTTCCTAGGGCTTCTCTCTCTCCAGGCTCAGGCTTTGCTTTTCTCCACAAGGCCAGCTGAAGACTATCAGGTGAACAGCTCGTCTCTTCCTGAGGCCTCTCCTTCCTCACAGCCAAGCTCCTCTGTGTGCTTACTTCCCCAGGCTCCAGCATTAAAACTCAGCATCAGAACTCCAACATCAAAACTCCAACTAACTCCTCTGCTCTGCCATATAGTTTTGTGTCCCCAACACTCAACATCCTACTAACATGGCCCAATCAAAGCCCTAATCATAACTTAATCAAGCCCAGAGGAACAGACCAGTTTACAAGCATAATCCAATATCTATTTTTGGAATTCATAATGATATCAAACTGCCACAGCTTTTTTTTTTTTTTTTCCAGGAGGCACCAGGGATTGAAGCTGGGACCTTGTACATGGGAAACAGGCACTCAACCACTGAGCTGTATCTGCTCCCCATGTTTTTTTGTTTTTTTAATTTACAAAGTAACTACTTCTGCTTTCAGGTAGCCCTTTCAGTTAATGGCTTAGTTCAACTTCATTCCAGTTATTTATTTGAATTTTGCATTCATCTGTCCATGTTTAAGAATTTCTGCATATGATACCCAAAGTTTAATCAGAAGATACTAAATAAATATAATACTGAACATATGCAACAGAATTCTATACATCAAAGAAAATGGAAAAACTACTGCCATAAGCAAACATCATAGATGACACTCATAAGCATAAATTTCAACAAAAGCCAGACACAGAATCTTAATAATGTATGAGTTCATTTATATAAAATTAAACAACAGGCAAAACCAAACTATGGTGTTATTAATCCAGATACTGATTGATTTTGGAGAGGAGGGGGACTAGGATGGGCACACAGGTAGCTCTGAGATGCTGATAATGTTCTAT
>JAQZBX010061333.1:0-17123 GCA_029593785.1 Cabassous unicinctus
AAGGATGGGCCCTAATCCAGTGCCTGGCGTCCTGATAAGTGGAGGAAACTTGGACAGACACAGGGGAGAAGGCCAAGTGCCGACAGAGACAGGGACTGGAGTGATGCTGCCTCCAGCCAGGGAAGGCCAAGGGAGGCCGCAAACCACGGGAAGCTGGGAAGAGGCGGGAAGGGTTCTCCCCCATGGGTTTCAGAGGGAGTGTGGCTCTGCCTGCACCTTGACTTTGGACTTCCAGCCTCCGTAACTGTGAGACAATAGCTATCTGTTGTTTTAAGCCACCAGGTTTGTGGTACTTTGTTACAGGAGTCCCGGGACACTAAGACACTCAAAAAGGAGCTTCAGTGGGTCCTACTGATCCTGTTGGCCCAGAGCCTGTGGATTCTGACTCAGTAGGTCTGGGTGGGGTGCTTTTTAAGGCTTTCTAGATAATTGGGAATCCCTGCTAGGCAGTGCTGAGTTGAGAGAGCAAATGGTCAGATTTGTGTTCTGGTAGATTCTGTCTGGTGTGTGGAGAATGTTTGGGACAACAGCCCCAGGCACACCCGGGCTTCTTTTCACCACAGGCCAACACTCCCTCTCTCCTTCCCTGGGGCCTCTGGCTTTGGCCTGGGAACCTCTGAGCCTGTCCTCCCGAGCCTGCTCTCACCTGGTTAACTCTTGCTCTGCTCCAGATCTCAGGCCTGGCTCCCTCGTCAACACTCTCTGGCCTCCCAACAGCTCATTTCCTTAAGTTATCAGCCTCACCTTCCTTCATGGTACTTAACGCACTGGCATTTACCCTCATCTCCAGCAGGTGTTTTCTCTTCCTCATTCCGTCTGTTTCTCCCTTTGCACCTCCATCCCTCCTTCTTTCTTTCCCCAGCTTTGCTCACCAAGCCCAGTGCAGGGCTCCATGCATAAGGAAACAATAAATTACTGATAACTTGTGGCAATCCTCTGAGAAGCAAAGGGACCGAGGGTCCAAACAACAGACAGAAAGAAGCTAATTAGAAGCTGGGCTCCGAGTCTTAGGCCTGGCTTGGTGAGTGACCCTGTGTGTGTCTGACCCCTACACTTCTCACAGCCTGAGCCTCCAGGCTGCTCCTCAGAGCTTCATCTTGCCTGGAACGCCCTGTGCTTCAACAGACCCAGGTGAGTGCCGGAATGGGGAGTCTCTGCCACCAGACAAGTCAGTGTTTTCCTCACATTCCTGGCCTCGGGTGATTAGTAGCTGGGTGACTTCAGGCACATTTTCTGAGCCCTCCATCCTCGTGGGTGGATGGCAATGCCTCTGAAAGGACATTCACCAAGCATCAAGTGTCTGGCACTTAGATTTTGCTCCTTGACTATTACACCATTCCTGGTTACCTGGCTTAAATCCCAATAAGGATGTTCCCTTCCCTTCAGAAAGCACCGTGACCTACATTGGGAAGACTTAGGGTCTAGCACTAGCTCTATATTAGCCAACTCACCTTGAACAAGTAACCCCCTCAGCCTTAATTCCTAGGACTATGAAGTGGAATAAAAAGGTCTGTCCTATCAGCCACACTGGCTTTACAGGAGACTCAGATGAGTAGGTGTTCATGGAAGACATGTATAAACTAAAGAGCTGCTCCCAAAACCCGAGGGCGACCCTGACAACGAGTGCCATGGGTCGAGGGCTGGGGGTAGGTAGCTTGGGCACTGATTAAGCTCCGGGGTATGCATGGGTCAGAGACGCTTCCTCACCTCTCACCGGCTTGTGGGCCTGGACTACACCATCACTGTTTTACAACAGCTCAGAAATAAAGGCTGGTTTCTGGTTTTCTTAGCTCCAAAACATGAACTGGTACAAGCACACTTTTCCCCGCTCATGCTTCCTACAGCTCTGATATGCCTGTAAACCTGCTGAACCTGGTGGGAGGTATTATAGCAATCAACTGCTGGGACAATCTTAAATTGCCAATTTCTTCTTCCCAGTCTTTCCCTTCTCTCCTTATTAACTGCCTGATAGGAACAGAAAAAGGACAAATCAAATGCAATCTTCCACATGAGTATTCAATCAGCAAGTATTTACAGAGCCTCTGCTGTCTGCCTGGCACTAGGAGGCCTCAGGTGGGCAGGCTCAGTAGAAAATATTTGAAGAATCGAAGAATAACTCCGCCTTCTCCATACTTTGCCTGCTGGCGGGAGTGTGGAAAGTTCTACACGGACACAGCTCTCCTCCCCTCCCATCACTCTGAAATAAAAAACAGCCTGCAAAGCATGGGACTCCCGATACATGGAGCCGTATCTGGAATCCCCAGCAGGACCCTCACCCACCATTTTGAAGCTAAATAAAATCATTGGGAAACATTTGGAAAACCTGGAATGTGGACCATCCTTCAAGGCATCTGGAATAGACTCATCAGTAACAATGAGGGGAAAAAAGTGCAGGGAGACCATCCTAGATTAAAAGAGACTGAAGAGACGTAACAACCACACGCAAGCCATGATCCTTGCTGAGAATTTATACTGAAAAATCAGTTTTTAAAATCTTTTTTGAATAATTGGAGAAATTTCAATACGGCCCATATTTGGTAATACGGAATCATATTCATTTTCTTAATTATAAAAATGGTATTATGGTTATGTAGGAGGCTGTCCTTATTCTTATGAGATACACACTGAGGTATTTTGGGCTGACATCTGCAACTTGCTTTCACATGAATAGCCCAAACAAACAAACGGACATATATGAGAGAGGAAAATTAGTGTGTGAATCTAGACCAGTGATTCTCAACAGGGGCGATTTTGCTCCCCAGGGGACATGTGGCAATGTCTGGAGATATGTTTGGTTGTCACAACTGTGGAGGGTGCCTCTGGCATCTATGGGCAGAGCCCAGGATGCTGCTCAATATCCTACAATGCACAGAGCAGCTCCTCTCAATAAAGAACTCTCCAGCTCAAAAGGCTGGCAGTGCCCATGTTGTGAAAGCTTGATCTAAATAGGTGTTCACACGAGCATTTTTTTGACTGCTGTGTAGATTTGCAATTTTCCAAAATAAAAAGTTGAGAATAAACCTAGCCTTAAAACAGCAAAACTCCTACACATACACGTTAATATTCTCAGAAATCTTCTATGACCTCCACTGTAACATTAGTTACACTGAGACAAGCGGAATTTGGGTAAACATCTAACCATGCACCATAGTTTCCTCTTCCACTCTATTTGCACAAATGTGGCCCACAGCCTGCTATACAATCCTGCAGGACTCTTTATCGGTTAGCCGTCTTTAGTTAATGCCACTGGGAACGGATGTGGCCAAAATGTACACAAGAGCAAGGCAAGCAGGGGTCATTATTTTCTGTTTGCCTCACTTTGAAAGCCATAAAACTAAAGGTCAAAATGTTAATTGGATAGACATGTATTTGCTTATGTAAGCAAAGATTCTCTGGAAGGTATCTTAATAACATTGGTTACTTCTGGGGAAGATAGTTTGGTGGCTGGAGAACAGGAGTGGGCGGGAAACTTTTCGACTTCCCCCTTTTGCAGCTTCTGAGTTTTGAATGATGTGAGTGTGTAACTGGTTCAAACAGTAAATTAAAATTATTTTTAAAAAATATGAACACACACACACTGGGGAAGCGGGTGTGGCTCAATCGATAGAGCTCCCGTTTACCATATGGGATGCCCCGGGTTCACTTCCCGGGGCCTCCTTGTGAGGGCAGGCCGGTCCACACGGCGCGGTGGGCTGATGCAGCAAGACCTCACAGCAAGGGGGAGATAAGCAGACACAGAAAAAATACACAGCAAATGGACACAGCAAACACAAGCAGCAAGGGGGGGATAAGTAAATAAATAAATAAATCTTAAAAAACAAAACAAAACATGAACACAGTACTACCTATACTGTAAAAGGAATTCTGGGGAGCCCTTTTTCAGCCACATCAGCATGCCTGTCAGTGTTGGGACCCCAGGCTTCCAAACCAAGAAACGGGCAAGTCCAGACAGAGAAGCTGGGATTGAAACCTCTGGAGCACTGGTTCTCAACCCTGGTTGCACATTGGATCCTCGTGGGAACTTTTAAAAATACTAATACCAGGCCCCACCCTCAGACCAATTAAACCAGAACCTCTGAATATACTAATGCACAGCTAGAGGTGAGAACTGCTGCCCCCAGAAGATCCTCAGCGCCGCCCCCCCCTTTTTTTTCCTCTAAATCAGGACAGCTGAGAGCAGGCGTGGGAGGGCCAGACGAGTCTGGAGATGAAGATCTCAAAGCCAGACACATCACCACTGGGTTTAATCAGAAGGCAAGAGGCATTCCACTGGTGACAGCACTGATTTATCAGCTATCACATCGTTTTCTTTCTCTATATCACATCTCCTAAAACCCTTCCATGAGACCCACCATTATACATGAGCTTCCAAATAGACTTGAGAGAGAGAAGAAAGATGAGGATGGCAGGAAGAGACGCATCGGAGACAAAAACACACAGGGCAGAGAGACAGAGGTAAACAGAGACGGTGTCAAAGAGCAGAGCCAGAGATGGATGCCAAGGCAAAGAGAGAGACAGAGGCTGACAGAGAGAGAGAGAGAACCAAGGGCCAGACAGAGACAAAGGGTCAGAGGAAGAGACAGTGAAACCAGTAGTCCCAGATGGACAGACAGAACAAGAGAGGGAGAGACAGAAAAACGAGAGAGGGAGACGAGGCACAAAATCACCGCACAACACAAGACTACCGTTCTAAGCCGGGCTGAGCTCGGCGAGACAGCGCCAAGTGGGCACTTACAAAGCCACAGCCGTCCTCGTGCAGGAAAGGGTGGGCCTGCAGCAGGGCGTTGACCACGTCGTTGTACTGCTGGGTGCTGGGGTACCTGTTCACCACAACGAGGAAGATATATTTCACTTCCAGTGGCCCACGTTGTTGCCCAAAGTTCAGTCCGAAGATGCTTTTTTCCACATCTTTCTCCATAACGTTCAAATAGTGGGCGATGTTGGAATTATTAGATAAAATTCATATCATCCAAACGCTGAAGAGAGTTGACCCCAAAGGGTTTCATCTCTACTCTGCCAACAGACCCTCCCCCAAAGCAGCAAGTCTGTCCCGTTATACTCACAGTGAGCCATCCAGATACTTGGTCATGTCGGCCTGGAGGAACTCAATAATCCTGATGCGCATGCTGTGATCAGGACGCTTCTGCTCGGCCAGCATGCACTTGACATCGTAGGGAAGCTCTGGTAAAACATAGGACTTAGTCCACGGTAAGGCTCTATTCCTTGCTAGGACATGTTTCACGTTCCTTCTGTTAAATAAAAACACGTGAAGAGTGAATTCTACCCCAAGTATAGGCAACTTATTAATTCTCTTACCCCTGAGAACTTAAGATATGAACCACTTTCTCGTGACTTAAATATGTGGAAGTCATCAATCCATCTTCCAGCCATTCCTCTATCCACAAACACTTGAGGGCCTTTTATGGGTCTGTTTTCTTTCCCTTCGCACACAATTAAGTACATTTAGTTCTGGGGGAAAAAGTGTCAGGATACTATAGACTTTAGAATAAAGCCTGAAGTTGGAAAAAATATTAATTAATATGTCTTGAGGAGGTAACTTATAATGTATAGCTCAAAATTGGATATCTTATAAAAAAGATAAGTTGCAGTTCAGGAGTACAAATGAGGCACATGATAAAGACTTATACTTGATCAAGAAAATTCTTCTTTTAAGTAATTTATACTGCTTTGATTCATAGTGAAATAAGAGGTCCACCTAATTTAATTGACCTTTAGCTGTTTTAATAAGGCAAAATTAGTTTCTAAACTAAAAGTAAGTATCAGATATTCTATGATTCCATTCAGATGAAATTTCTGGAAAAGGCATAAACTGTAGTTACAGAAAGTAGCCCAATGGTTGCCTGGGGTTTGGGAGTAAGAGTGGGGATTGATGCAAAGCGGTGTGAGGAAACTGTTTTGGGGATGGAAGTGTTCCAAAATGGATTTTGGCAATGGTTGCCAACTGTATAAATTTGCTAACATTAATTGAGCTGAATACTTTAAATGGGTGAATTTTATGTTATATAAATTATATCTCAATAAAGTTATTCAAAGAAGTATCAGAACCACTTTAAGACCTTCAAGTTAGTGACTGATCATTGAATATGTAAAAAGAAGAATGTATAGTTAAATTTCCAAGCAACAGTTAATCAGAGGCATTGGGTAGAAGTCAACCCATTCCACTAACAGGATTGATTGGGACAGAAGTGAAGGAATTGAGGCAAGCCAGGGTAGATGACAAAGAACAGAAAGTGGTCCTGAATCAGCCTCAGGTAGGCTAATCCTCCATACAGCCATGGAATCCCCAGCGGTCTAAATAATATTCAGAGGAGTTTTGAAAGGGCAAGCCTCCTTTAGAACTTCAGGTTGTACTTATAAGAATGCATGAGATATAATGGAATAGGGAGAATAAAGAAAGCAGGAGAAAGCACGTTCTTCTCTTTTTATAAGCTCCCCCTCCTTTCCCCCCAGATTGGCAGTCACTGTATCAGTGGTAAAAATAAGTCCTGGCTAAAATGAGCACACTAATCATTTAATACTTGATACAATACAGCAACAGACATTTCCCAGACATAAATCTCCGCTTCAGCCAAAACCATTTTCCCATGTGTTTTTCTTTCATTTCATTCATTTATTCAATCAATATTTATTGGGATCTACTATGGGCCAATAACTCTCTTACATTCCCCACCTCCCTTCATATTCTACTATCTTGTTTCTTTCTCCCATGGTCAAATTATTGCTCTACTCCCTTATCTACTCAGACCAGGGGTTGTAAAGATGAGTTTTGTTTGGCTGTATTATATGCCCTCCCAGGGGTTTTAAAAGGTGATATAACTGGGAAGGTGCTAAGGGAGGATTCAGGACAACAGTTTAGCAATGATCTATCCTTTTCCCTGTGAGATTCACGTGGCTATATCAGCCGCATGCCCCTGCAGGCTTTTTTTTTTTTTTTTAGGAGGTTGAGGGGATTGTACCTGGGACCTTGTATATGGGAAGAGGAGCTCAACCACTGAGCTACACCTGCTCCCCCTCTTGTAGGCTTTTGAGTTTGCCATCTCTTACCTGGGTTCTTCACCAATAGATAACTTCAACATCCCTTTGCTATAAAATAGGGTTTGGTGCAATTTGTACTTTCTTGTCTGTGTCTGACAAGATATTTTTTACATGTGTCTCTTACCAGCAATGTCAGGGTAGCAAGGTATTATTTTATCAAACAGCCAGGACGTAGGAAGACTTACCCATGCTTTATCATTTATTTATTGGGATCTACTGTAGCCCAATTACATTCCCCACCACCAGCCTAAGAGAGTCATTAGGCAATCAGAGGAATCAAATTTCCCATTGTTTGCATTTAAAAGATTTAGCAAGATATTCTGGGAGTGACTAGAACCCAAGCTATACCAACTAATACGGATGAAAACTGGTATTACACAAGAACTGTGTTGCTCATCAGAAATTTCAAATACATTCTAATTTGAAGCAGATAATTGCAGGCATAACCATTTCCCACCTATAAAGTGATATTTGCATTGGATTAAATTGGACTGGTTTAAAAGAATCTTTGTGGCGAGGTTAAGATTATTCATAATATCTTTACTACTAACTCTTCTCCTGTTCACAAAGAGCACAAAGTATAGTCTGACAGGCCTTGGCTAGAGTGAGGAAAATGCCCAGCTGAACTCTAGGTCTGTAAGCAGAACCTCAATGAGCAGAAGAACAGAAGTGGAGTCTTGGTGGGGAACAGAAAAGATGTAGATGCTACAGGAGGGCAGGGACTATGTTTATCCCTAGTGTATATAACATTGCTTAGCAGAGTTGATGCACAATGACTTTTGGTGAAAATAAGGAACAGAGTCAGCTGGAAGGAGTAGTTATCTGAGCAAGGCTGAATTCAATTTGCTCTGGGCAAAGTTTTGAACATTTCAGCGGTTCCTCATTGCATTTATTACCTTGGTAAATTCAACTCTCCGTTTATGCTCTAAACGTGTCTCTCCTATCAGACCCTTCCAGCTTTTCCTTAACCTCTGGCATCTTATCCTCTTTCCAATACTTCCCTGAAACTGCTTCCTTAAAAGTCAATAATGATTTCCTCATTTACCATGCCTTTTCACCCTGGCATTTTCCATGACTTTCTAATTGCATTTGGTACTGCCAACCACTTCTTCACAACCCTCCTTTCTTCCTTATCTTTCTTGACAAAAATTTTACTTTCTTGTCTTTTCTTGTTTGTTTTATTTGATGACTTATTTCTCCATCACCTTCTGAGGAGTTTGTACAGGGCTTGGTCCTTGCCCACATAATCCTCTGCACTGATTTGTGCTTTTTCCTTCAGAGAACTCATCCAGCCCCATGGTTTCAGCTCTGAGCTCTATGTTGATGGAGTACAAATCCATCATTAATAATCTCTTTCCCATGCTCTTATCAAAGATCTCCAACAATAATGTATATATTATTTATTTCATATGCAATATGCCCAAAATAATTCAAATTTTTCTTTTTTAAAACCAGGATCACATTGCAATTTCCTGGTTTCTTTTACTGTGCTTCTTTCTCTTAGCAACTCAGGTTTAACACCTCCACATCCCTTTATCTTACTTCATTCCCCACACCCAAGAGTCACAAAAATTTCTCCACATCTTATTTATTGTATTTGTCTATAAGAAAATACCACACTACCAGGTATTCACCACTCCAGGCATTGACCACTTAAACATGGACTACTTGAATAGTCTACTAGCAGATTTCTGCTTCTAAAATGGCCAACTAAACTCACACAGGACCAACCATCCCACAGTTAATAACTATAAGTGCCAGACAAAATGCAAACAACTTAACTGAAGACACAGGTGAGTGGACAAAAGCAGGCATATACTGAAGAGAAGTCTACACTCAGACGACATGGGGTGATGCTCTTCTTTTATGGTTTTTAGGCCAAGGACAAGCCTGGGTCAGTGTTGTTAAAACTCCAGTAGAAAATATGCAAGTGTTTCTGGACTAAAGAATCAGTGGGCAAATTTTGGAGCAACCACAATTGCTGAAAAGTGAGAGGGGAATCCCAGAAAGGAGAGAGCTAGTGAGGAGGAACTACAAATTCTGAGTATAAACAGAATCTTTAGCTGAATCCTAAACACACATGTGCAGGGCAGACTATAGTAGCCCAACTAAGGAAAAAAGAACTGAACTGAAATTTGATTTGACACCCAAGGAGCAGCATTTACAGTTCAAGTCCAACCAAGTTCGTTGCTTGCTAAAACAATCAATCAATATTCTTCATATGACTATAAGAGAATTGCATCTTCACATTATAAAGTTCACATTGTCTGGTATACAATAGAAAATTAGTTGGCATACAAAGAAACAGAAAAATGTGACCCAGTCTTAAGAAAAAAGACAGCAGAACTGGCACTGAGATTGTCCAGTTATTGGAATTAGTAGGCAAAGGTTTTAAAGTAGCTGTTATAACAGCACTCTGTGACTTAAAGAAAATATGCTAGAATGATTGAAATGTCAGGAAATCTTAGAGCAGAAAAATAGAAATTATTAAAACTAACCAAGTAGAAATTTTAAAAGAGGAAAATACAAAATGTGATATAAAAAATGTACTGGATGGGATTAACAGTACCATGGATATAAAAGAGGAAAAGGTCAGTGTACTTGAAGACACAGATCAATAAAAATGATCTAATCTCTAAAACAAGGATTAAAGAGAATTTTTAAAAGGGTAATAGCTATTTTTTCTAATTTCAGGTCCTCACACCTTACCCCCTTCTATTGCCCCTGAAACTTTCTCCTACTTGACTTTCTATCTTACATAAAACTGATTTCATCATGTCAGTCAGGTGAAATGCCAGGTGGAGTTGGCCCATGGCTTCCCAGGCTCTTTGGTCCAAGACATAACCCAGGGTCCTAGTACGCTAGGGTGGCCTTGCTTTATACAATCACTGTGCCCAAGAGAAAGAAGCAATTCAAGATCTGGACCCATGACTCCTGGTCTGATTGAGTGACCACAGCAAATTATGCCAATTCAGGGCTGTTTATCATGAAATCTGGACAAGTTAAGAAAGCTGTCAACAAGGCTGTTTAGCAGGAAGTAAAATCTTTCTGTGGTTTACCTGTCTCCCAAATTCCTATAGTGGAAGCTCTTTCTGGGGCTGGGAAACCGTGTGGTGAGGATACAATGGATGGCTGGAGAGAATATCCATAATATAACTGTCTCCATTTAAAAAAAAAATACAAAGACCAAACAGAGCTGACTATCGCTGGGATCCTGCATTTGTCCTATTTGAAGAACACCTGAACTATCATTTCAACTGCTGCTTGAAGCAGTTTCTACTGAAAGGTCACACTCACTGACTGCATGTCTACCTTTGCTCCTGTGACTGGAGTCTATGGAAAAGCTTGACCTGTCTCTGGGCTATTGTGATCTCAGCCATGATCCATTTTCAACTAAAATATCCAAGAATCCAACATTTTGGCAACCATTCCCAAACTATTAAGGAATTCCAAATGCCCTTTCAGGTGCAAAAATGCTGGGATTAGGCAGGTGCCAATTTGGATATTTAACTTCAAATTTGAAAGTCTCATCATTTAAAGAGCAAGTGTAAAGGAGAGCTACAACTTCATATTCAATACTAGACCTCTGCCTTTTGTAATTCATCATGCTCAATTTCACCCTTATTCCACTTGTCATAGACATGATAATCTTCCTTTTTACCAACAATGTGAGCTCATAGTTTGAGTGACATAGGTGTTTCAGAATTCATTTATTCCCAGGAATCAGACATTGTGCAGTGAAAATGGTAGGGAAGTCATATGGGACCTACAGCATTGTGTTCATCTCTTTGACTAAAAGCCCCATCGGTATCTGGTCTCCCCAAATGTAGAGTAACTGCTTCCTATGTCTGAAGGTAGCTCTGAGACAGGCTCATCCTTCAATTCCAGCCCATCAGGTATTGGGACTCCTTGGGAGTGGCGGGGGTGGGGTGGGGGGAGAACTATGATTTGTTAACATACTTGAATGTAAAATTTGCATTTGGAAGGGAAAATCTGGCCCTATTCTCTGTATTATGATCCCATCTGGAGCTATTAAATGTTGATGGTTATTTTATCCCCATGAAAGTGTTTGATCTTGCTCTAGGGAGAAAATAAACTAGTGAACCTCTACGCCAGAAAGAATCAGTGTTTCTTTAAGGATCGGAGGAATCTTAAGAGTAGAAAATTGTTGCCTCCAATTTAGTTGACTTTCAGATTCAAAGAAATATTCTTCATTCTCCCTTTACTCATCTCCACAAAAAAAGCAGATAATAGAATTTTCAGATCCTACCAAAAAATTTAAAATCCAAAGGTAGGTCACTTCTTAACATCCCAAATTTGAACTTCTCAAATTTGATAATTAGGTTTATTCACAATATGGTCCAATCCTGTGTGCTATCTTATGATCAGTGAAATCCTAGATCCAGTCAAGACATAAGCCTTACCAAATCCCCAAAACACACTATGCACGTGTCAGCAGTTGTCTGGCTCACCCAGAATGCCTTGGTTCCCTCATTCTTCCAGGCTCCTCCTAAGCCCTCTTTTCTTGATAAATTCTTCTCCCATTCTCCTGGCCCTCATGTTGTCTTCTTTTTCTAAATCTCCAACACTGCCCGGTCCAACACTGGCCCTATAGGCACTCAAATACTTGTTGACTATAATCTGTTTTGATTTCTCTGTGTTCTTGTTGAGTGGAATAGCTTATGACAAAAACGTTGTAAAAAGGTTAAGAACATTTGAGAGAGTCATAAAATATTAAATATAACATTCTATAATGGGTAAATAAAGATAGCTTTAATTCTATAAATTCATATTTTCACTCATAAAAATGACCTTTCAAAAAGGAGAGTTTGATCATGTTAACACTCTACCCATGACAAAGGAACCATTGGCTTGCAAGGCACCAAACCAACATGCTAGTGAAAAGAATTGCCAGATCAATTAGCCCTTAAGTCTGAGATAGAAAAGCCAATGGGAGATGAATGCTAGCAAGGCAGATCCACGGATTGGAGTGAGATCTTCTGGGCACACTAAGTATATATAAGAATAAAGACTGTAGCTGTGGAGAATTACAAAAAAAGGTGAAACATCAGAAGAAGAAAAAAAATCTCCCAAAGGAGTTTTCTCAGCATCTCAACTGGCTTCAGCTGCAACCCATGTCGCTTCCTTACAGGACCAAGGACAGAGTCACATTCAACTGAACCCTTGCTGACTTTCGGAATCATCCCAGCCTTCCTAAACTTCAGGGCAATATGACATCTTGCTCCAAGGGTACCCACTTTAGGAGTCCTTGAGGAACTGTGATGTTTTTCTAGTCCTGTAAAATAGATTCACTTTGTGGTCCTCCAGGGAGAAGAGCAAGGGACAAGTGGAACAATGCTGTGAAGGACGGCCATTGTAGCTACAAAACCTGGTCTTCATATCTGAAGTACCGCCAGGGGTAGGACTCCCACCAGGGAAAGAGAAAACAGGCACAAATACCATGCTCTCCAGGATGGAACTAAGAGATCTGTCCTGCAAGTCATCCTGTTTTGTGATCACGTTTTTATTTTATTCTTCCCACACCCAGGCTTGCAGACTTCATATGCTGAGAACAGACAGATTGGATTGCCCAGTTTTATATTAAGAATTCTGAAATGAAATGGCTTGTAACCACAGCAACATTTAAAAGCTTAAATGTTTTCAGAACATAGAAGAAGAACTAGAGGGGGCTTAGAAATCTATTTACTTCCCTTGCTGTCACCTTGCCTTAGGAGAGAAAAGGATGTTGTGATACACATCTTCAAAAAGGGGCTAAACTTTACCAAACTATGAGGTAGGCAGAAACACTGCTTCTGTGTTCATTGTGCCAGTAACCTAGGGAGTTACCTGCTTTTTCTTAACTTGGCAAGAGTTTCCACTAAGAAAACAAAGTAAACAAGAAGTTTTGAAAAGCCCAATACAGAGATACATGCCAATGAGAAAGGTGAGATGCCATCTTCAAAAACATTGGACAATGTCATTGCCAGGAACACAGGGCCTATGAAGGAAGTGCTGTTTTGTTGCTGCAAGTGATGGTACACACCACTAACTTGAAATATTTGCTCTACATTCTCAGCATTTTGATGTTTGCTTTTTCATTTATGTTTTATAGGTCTAGGCTTTCACATCTGCCAATCTACCTATGAGACTCCCAGAGGAATTTGGGTTCTGAAATGCATGTGTGGAACATGTGTAAACACATAACCAAGCACAGAGAAAGGGCAGAGTTGTGGATGACATCAAATTTTATGCTCTGGCACAGACAGACAGACACTTCTCAAACCCTCAGTGCCCTTGGCTGGCAGGGTAATGTGCAAGGACCCGGAAACCTTTGGGGTCCCAAATAATCAAGGGAAAAAAAATCACACAGAATAAATTGTTTATATCCTCCCATTCTCCAGTGCTCTTAGTACCTGCAAAAATCCAGAAACCCAGCCTTTACCTTCAAGATTTGTACTTACTCATATGACAGTCATATAAACAGGTCTTACAAAGCTGTAGAGTCTGATAGCAACTCTGTTTCTTTTTTCTGCCTCATTTACATATTAGACAGCAAAAGCAATGGGAAATCACCTACTCAGTGCAAAATGGTTCAGAGACATCAAAATCTGGTGGTTCAGTCTTCTGGATTCTGACTTCACAGAGAACAGCTTACTTCCAAAACAGAGCCTCTTTTTTCATTTTTTTTTTTTAGGGTAGAAAAGTAACGTCTCAAAACCGGTTCAAAATGTTCGTTTTGGTGCCTCATGGGGCAAAACCTTCAGTGCCTTGGTCTTTTTCTAGCCCTATATCCCCAAAGGCTGTGGCTTGACAGTCCCTCTCAAGGTAATTTTATAAAAATTGAAGACTTCCATCTGAAGGTATTTAAGTAACCTGATTTATCACCAACTATCACAATGGGTAAGGACATTCAGTGGTTCTTTTTTTTATTATTAATTTTTAAAAACAATTTATTGAAGTATATCATTCATACATGAACATACATAAACTATAAGTGTTCAGTAAACATTGTGAACTTACAAAACAAGCATGCATAATATCATACAGGGCTCCCACACATCACCCCACCACAAACACTTTGCATTGTTGTGAAATATTTGTTAACAAATTATGAAAGAGCATTGCCAAAGTATTACTACTAACTATAGTCCATATCTTACTCCCCTACACTTTTTTTTTTTAAGGATTAATTAATTAATTTATTTACTTTTATCCATTTTTACACTCCGCCCCCCCTGTTTTTGCTGTTTCTGTGTCCATTCGCTGGGCAGCTCTCTGTGTCCGTTTCCTGCACTCTCTTCTCATCCTTCTCCTGTCTTCACTGTGATTCAATCCTTGGAAACTCTAATGTGGGAGAGAGGCGTCCTACTGCCTGCGCCACCTTAGTTCCTGGTTTTTTGGAGTGTCTCATCTTGGCTCTCCCCGTGTCACTCTCCTGTTACGTCATCTTCTTGATGCGTGGCTCGCGGGGCCTGATAGCACACCCATGTGTGGGGCCTGACAGCACACCAGCTCACTGGGCCTGGGAAGCTCACCCGCTCGCGGGGCCTCACAGCCCATGCACCTTCTATATTTTTCTTTTTTTTATTTTTACTGGGAGGTCCCGGAGATAGAACCCAGGTCCCTCCATATGGGAGATGGATGCCCAACCATTTGAGCCACATCTGTCCCCCTGCTATATCTCTTACGGTCAACCAAAGATACCTAGAGTTACAGTCATTTCCCATACAGGATGGTCATATAATAAATCAGGCTTGGTTTATCACCAGCATTCTAAAAACCAGACCTAGGGAGAAAAACCAGGTCTGGGACATATGCATGGTTTCTAATATAGTGAATGCTTATCCTACCCTGATTATCACAGAATCAAGACAGCGAGAATATTCACCATCAGTGGTTCTTGATAAATGTAGAAAACTGGATCTTTGAAGAAAAATGGTGAGGCCCTCTCCTTGAGAGGTTGTGTTATTAACTACTCAGGCTGCTGCCTGCTCCGCATTTACTTATATAGAATGTTAATATGTAAAGTGATGAGAAGAATCCTAGTTTTATCAGAATCTCTTTTTTAACCCCATCTGATTCAGTTCTATTGAATGAGTTGCTGGACACCAACGTATTTCACATGACTATCCTCACCCAGCCCCCAAGTCAGAAACATAGAAGAAAAGTTGCCCACTAGCAAGACCCTCCCCTTCCCCAATAATTAATCACCAAGCCCTGTTGATTTTATATTTAAATATGTTTTTCATGCCCATTACCACTGACTTAATTAGGAGGCCCATCATCTCTCGCTTGAATTTCACTCTAGCATCCTGGTGGTTGTTCTTCCTCCTATTTTTCTCCAACTCATTCTCTACATCACTGTCACACAGAGTGATTTGTAGACAACATTGTCTGATCAAATCACTTCATTGTTTGACGCTCCTTGATTATTCCCCATAACCTATGGCAGTTATTCTCAGCCCTTATTCTATGTTAGAATTATTGGTGGAACTTTAAAATATATTGATGCCCAGGTCCCAGAGCCAGAGTCTTCTTAGTCTAGTGCCTTGCTACTCAAAGGTAGGTCCTAAAATACCAGGGACATTACTTGGGAGCTTGTGAAAAATGCAGACTCTTAGACCCCATCCCTGACCTGCTAAATCAGAAACTTCATTTTAACTAGATTGTTTTAATTTTCTGTTTTGAAATAATTTCAAATTTATAGGACTGTTGCAAAAATAATACAAACACTATATAGAGAATTCCAGCATATCCCCACCTCACCCCTAGATACTCAGATCCACCAATATTAACATTTCACTCCTTTTGCTGTCTGTCTGTCTATCTATCTATCTATCTTCTGAGCATTTGAGAACATGTTGCACACATCATACTCCTTGAACACATCATGCTTCTATGTACATTTCCTATGAACAAGGATATTCATTTATCCTTCAGTGCATTTATCAAGTTCAAGAAATTTAACATTGATATAAGGCTTACATTCTATTTTTCACATTTTTCTTATGTCCCCATACTGTCTTTTGAGACTTTTCTCCTTCATTCTTAGATCCCATCCAGTATCATGTATTGCATTTAATTGTCATTATCTCTTTAGTTTACTTTCTTTTTTTAAAATTGTGGAAACATATATGAAACATACATCTTCCCATTCCAACCCCTCCCAAGCATACTATTCAGTGGGATTGATCACATTCAGTGTTGCATTCCCCTCACCACCATCCATTATTACAACATTCTCTTCACCCTAAAAAGAAACCCTATGCTTGTTTTGCATAAACTTGCCATTTCCCGTCCCCCACCGCTGACATAACCAGTACTCAAACTTCTGTCTCTATTAGTTTGCATATTCTCTGATATTATCTTTGTGGTTACCATAGGATTTAAATTTAACATCCTAAATCTATATCTGTCTCATTTGCTTTGATGTCATCTTAACAACTCCAATAGCATATATGAACTATGTTCCTATTCCTCTCCGTTCCCCCACCTTTACATTGTTCTTGTCACAAATTACATACTTATACATTATGATTCCAAAACCATTGATTTATCGTTACGTTTTATGCAATATGCCTTTTAGATCCTGTGGGAAGTAAAAAGTGGAGCTACAAATCAAAAATAAAATAGTACTCGGATTTTGAAAAGATCCCCTTAGCAGCAATGTGAAGAGTGGATTGGAACACACAGGAATCTCTTCTCCAGAAAAATAGCTAGAGAACTGGCTGAAACAGACCCAAAATAGATCTTCTAGGGTTTAGGACAGCAGGGAAAGACTGCATACTACCGAGAGGAGAGAGGGACAAAAGAGAGAAATCGCGACGACAGAACCAGAACCGTGAGTTTTTAATCAGCAGCGGCGGCGGCTGCCGGCACCCTCCCCCACACTCTTTAGAATTCTCGGGCCACTGGGCCTGCGACTACAGACAAAGGGGGCTCCAGGGATCTACCACTCCTGGAAAGGGGAGAGAGAGGGACACAGCCTTAGGCTGACTCAGGTTCTGACGTGCAAATTTGGGCTGCGGAGCCCCACAGTCCCCTCCACACGGCAGTTAGCCCTGGGA
>JAQZBX010061334.1:0-17122 GCA_029593785.1 Cabassous unicinctus
GAAAAAGGTAAAATGAAATAAATTTATATGGCTAAGAGACTTCAAAGTGTTTTAGGAGGTCATTCCAGAGGTTACATTTTTCCACATCTCAGCAGGATCTCATTGCCAGCCAAAGTAAATACTACCCAAAATAACTGGGATCCTGAGGACTCTGGAGACATCCAGACACTATAGTCTGGGCAGATAACTCAAGAGTTTGGTGCCTTTCCAGTGGCCCCAACTTTGGAATTTTTGCTTCCCAGGGGAACAAATTTGGACTCAGTTGTGGTTTCCCTACACATAGATCTACTGTCCCTTTTTTTTGAACCTATAATTAGTACTAGAATTGGTAGGTGTATGTCCAAGAGACTAAAATCTTTGGACTATCTCTGTGCCAGTTGGACCCCAAATCTCATCAAAGTAGCAGCACCTACTCTTCAGTTCATTGTATCCAACCAGAACAACTAACAAGAAGGAGATGATGGATGACCACCATACTAAGGAATTGAGAATGTCTACAACTTCAAGGAAGAAGGTCCCATATATCAGCACTTGGGATCAAAGATCCTTTTCAACAAGAGGTAGTGTGAACATCACCATCCCAGAATCCTTATAACTGGGTAATGAACTATGGACTAAAGTAGACTTACTGTTATTCTATTATAGACTTATTGTGATTCTAACAATGAAAGAAATTATATCATTCATGTGGAGGCTGTGCCCACTGTAGGTTCTGAAGTCAGGGAGAGGGAAAATTAGGTAATATTATGGGGAAATTTTTGGGACTTGGGAATAGTCCTGAATGACACTACAATGACAGATACAGGCCATACCCTACAGAATTGCATGGGAGAGAGTGTAAACTACAATGGAAACTATAATCCATGCTTAGTGGCAATGCTCCAAAATATGTTCAATTGCAATGAATGTACCACACTAATGAAGGATTTTGATAATGTAAAATATGGAGGTGCAGGGAGTGGGTCATATGGGAATCCCCTTTATTTTTCATGTAACATTTTTTTCATGTAATTTAAGTATCTTTTTAAAAATAAAAAAATAAAAAATAAATGACTAACCTTATCCTGAACATCAACAACTTAACCAATGTGATAAAAGTTGACATTGCTGAAAATGGCACTTTTCATAAATGAAGAAGGATACAACACAATTCTTCAATTGCCAAAATGCATAACCTGAAATTATTTATGAGAATCTTCAGACAAATGCAAACTGAAGGTCATTCTACAAAAGAATTGTAATATCTTTAGGAGTTGAAGTCATGCAAGATAAAGACTTAAAAGCTGTCCCCACAGTGGTTGAAAGGGAAAGTCTAAGATTCTGTATATTACTAGAAGGAAAGCTAAAAACTCTAACATGGGACAGTATAAGACAATGAAACCTCATGTAAAACACAAATATAGTTGATATTGAATATATAAGGCAGTTTTTACAAAATATAAATACCAATGCACTAGAGAGAAGGAAATAAAATAGCAGCTATGTATGGCAGGGGGAGCATAGAAAGATTGAGAGGTGATGAGTTTTGTGTGTTTGTTTGCTTATTATTATTATTGGAATAATGAAGATGTTCTAAGAATGATTGAAATGATGAAAGCACAAATATGGGATTACACTAAATACCATTGATTGTACACTTTATATGGGTTTATGCTTTAATATGTATCACTATGATTGATTTGTTTAAAAAAAAATCTGTCCCAAATAGGAGAAGAATAAAAAGACATAACAAAATGCAATGTGTAATCCTGAATTGCCTCATGGATCAAAAAAGGGGGGGGGGCATTACTAGGATGATGATTGATATTTTAATAATGTCTGACTATTAAGCAATATTAATTTCCTGTTTTTGATCTTAGCCCTCTTATTATGTAAGATGTTAACAGGGAATCTGGGTGAAGGACATAGAGGAATTCTGTAAGGCACATTTGCAAAAATATCTGTAAAATAAAAAGTTTAAAAATAAAATATACAAAAATAAAAGTGAAAAAAATTCAATTGTAGTTCTTGATCATATGCATAAAGAAAATTGAGAGAAATGATCCATATCATGCTGGGGAAGGGAACAAGACATAAATGAGAATCCCAATATGAATAAAGAACACAATAGGAAATTCTAAATAAAACTAAATTCCTTCATTTAGTTAAATAAATATTCATTATTACTTAAATATGGCATTTTCCATTTATAAATAGTAATATGTAAATCATTATATTTTAAAATCTGGACAAAATACATATTTAGTGTCATCAATGCAAAAATATTTGAAGACATTAAAAATAGTAGAGAATTTAACTATGATTCCTAAGAAAAAATACAATAAATACTAAATATGCATTTGCTTCCATGATTTTTTGATGGTTTTTAAATACTTGTGATCATACTATGACTGTATCATCCAAATGCCTGTTGATGTTTTCATATTTTTCAGATACTTAACTGTTGCAGCATAGCATATAATAAACTCAATATGTTGAACATCAGAGGAACATGTCAGAATTTATCTTCATGGGACATTTTTAGACCAGAACATAAACATAATTTGCTTTGTTATTGTCTTACTTTTTATGTTGTCCTTTTCATGGGAAAATTCCTGATCCTGTCTCCATTCAATGAAGCTTTCTTTTTCAACAACCAATGTACTTTTCCTCAGCCATTCTTCATTTATGGATAATTGCTATCCCCTGTGTGACTCTCAAACTGATTACTGATCTGCTAATGGAGAAAAAAAAATCTCCTTTGGTAATATCATGTTTAGGTGTTTTCTATGCTCTTCTTTGTAATGACTGAAATATTCATCTTTGTAGACATGGCCTTTGATTGTTGTATTGCCATCTGCAACCACTCTGCTTTGTGATTACCATGAACAGGACAGGATGCAGTCTCCTAATGATAGCTACTTGGGCTAGCGGGCTGTTTATTCCTCTATCCAGTTTTCTGTCATAATTTAGTCAGTCTTCTTTCACCCCAATGAAATAATTCACTACTATTGTGCAATTTCCCTTTTTGTGAAAGTTTCCTGTACTGATACCTACATCACTGGTGTACTTGTGGTTGTCAAATCAGGAATGATTGTTTTAATACTTTTTGTCTTCTTCTTTGAGTCTTACATCATTATATTACTCACCTGAAGAAATCACTCAGCTGAGGGAAGATGAAAAGCCCTCTCTAAATGTGTTGCTCAAATCACTGTGGTGGCATTATTTTGGGGAGCACTAATATTTGCTTATCTTAAACATCCTACAGCTTCCCTGAGGATAAAGTATTTGCAGTATTTTATACCATCATTATTCTTATATTTAATCTTTACCTATATATTGAGAATTCAGAGATAAGAAAGGCCATGAAAAAGATGTGGTGTAAAAAGATATTCTCAGAAGAAAAAATAATTTATTTGTACTACTCAATGTGTTAAACAACTTTATGTGGGAGTAAAGTGGATTTGGAAAAATACAGCTATATCAGTTGCCAGATCATTGAAACCATCTCCTTAATTTCATAAATGTCATTAAGGGTGAGGTAAAGAATTATAAGTCAACTGACAATTTCTCATGTGGGAATGAATTGAATAGGAGCACATTTATATGAAAAATGAAAAATGACAGCATGTAATCTCTTGCCTCCTGAGTTTGTACATACTGAAACACAGAATAACCCATTCTGGCCCTTGCTTATTATCATCCTCACAAGGCCACAGAACATTCCTTCCCCAACTTTCAGACACTTCTTGGAATATGATGCCCTACTCTGAGATAGCTAACTTGGTATTTTCTCACCCTATATCTTCATGCCATTCCCATGTGCTCTTTCTGTATAACCAACCACCCAATCTCCCCAGCTCAAAAGGAGATCTCTGAACCTGGGCATGTGGGCTGAAGTTTCTCTTCAGACCCCCACCATGCTAGCATCCTAATAAACTCCTGCCTCAATCTTGGTCTGCCACCAAGATTTTAAACCAGGGATCAAACAGTGACTGTGTCCTATAGCCTTATACATGAGGTTGAACCTGGATTTTAGTAATCATTTGCAAGTAAATGTTATACTTGGGTGCCAGTTGACATTTTGTCATTTTTTAAAAAATGGAGGAGAATGAAAGTGGTTTTCAGAAAATTAAAAACACATAACATTGAGCTTTATTTGCTTATCATATATTTGACTAAACTATGAATGATGACATCTTAAATTAGGTAGTGAAGAATTTCACATAATAGATCAGAATTTGATTTAAATTGCAAAGGAAAAGTGGTCCTTTCACTGCCTTAAAAGTATTATAGGTAGAGACAAAGATTTGAAGGACCTGGTGTCTTTTTATGTATTTGCTATTGTGCTTATTACATTGTATATATTCAGAATGTGGAGGGACAGGATGAGAAAAGTAATAGCGCATATCCATTTCCAATAGACCTCCATTTGATGAATAGATACACAAGTCTGTGTTGGAGAAGAAATTCCATATCTCATTTTATCTTGATATATAAATAGGAGAAATGAATTAATTCACCATCCTAGTAGACAGGGAATAGTCCAAGGGAAATTATGTTTTTTAAAATGTTTCATTTAGCATCATTTTTGCATATATTTATTTCATATTTTATAAAAGAAAAGTAACAAAAACATTTATGTTGTATTAAAATATATAACACCATAGCACATGCATAAAATACATAATTTGTAGATTTTGGGAAGAGTAGATTTTTGGAAGATTTCTTAGGGGAGCCAGAAAGAAACTTGAAAATATATTTTTACATTCAATCAATAAAAATAAACAGGATCTACTTGAAAATGAATAGAAATTATAAGTTATGGACAATGGTATAACATTAACAAAGGAATTGCACCAATAAACTAAAGATTATCTGAAAACAAACTGCTCCATAAGTTTACTAACAATTTTAATGCAATATAAATTGAAAGATAAAGGGAAAGGAAATAATCTGAGAAACAAATCATAGCAGAATTATATTAGAGAGGAATTATATATATTATCATCTGGGTAAATTATTAATAAAGAAATGAATATTGTGCTGCATTAGTCTATTTCTCTATCATACCAAGTGTTAGAAATAAGGTAGTAATGGCCACATGTTTTGAGAGAAAAAGTTTGAGATAAATATTTTTCTTATTCCAATTGTATTTTTATATGCAGGAAAGAAAAGACACCTTCACATTGGCTTCATTTATTAATATATCCTATCCATATGTTCTTTCTAACAAAATTTATTTTTTAATTATTTTTTTAAAAGATTCATAATACTGTAAGTAATGAATCAGAAAAATATTACATGAAAGAAAATAAAGGATTGATGTATTTTTGTCTACATTCTCAAAAACTACAGGTAAAACACAGGGAAAGTACAGGTACATTGAACCAAGATTCTGTATGGCTTGATTTGAACTTATTTACTGCTGACTTTGACCAAATCAACAAACTTCCACATGCCATATTTTGCACTCATAATATAAAAATGAGAAGAAAAGCTGTCAACATCACTTAAATATTAGAAGATATATAGAGTTTGCATGTGAAACATAATTGATTAGTGGATAAGTTACATGGATCATTAAAAATTTATAGCAAAATTTATACAACTACTTCCATTTTTATATATTAAATATATATACATAAATCATAATAGATTTTCTCAAAGTATTAAACAGATTCTCTCAAAGTATAAAAATTGTGCCATACCTATGTAACATAAAGACTTGAACTGAGTAGAAGCACATTCAATTTCCATTCAGAGCTGCCCAAATTATCTTCATATTCAAACTATCCAAAAATGTTTCATGAATAATCTAAGCAGAGATTTACTAATGTCTAACAGCAGCCTTCACACAAAGCAGGTTCTTCTTCTTTCAGTGTTTTTGCTCCTACTGTGCTTCTGTTCTTATTAACTAAATGACTATTCTTCATTTTTAACTCATAGCTTACTATGTTTACATTGGTAAGACTTTCCTAATGAAAGCAAGCCCAAGGAATCCTTTGGTTACACTTCTAACTGGCTGTATGAATAAGAAAAATAAATTACTTGATGAATCATTGATCTCATTGCACAATGGGCCTAGGATTTTAAGTTTTTGTATTGCATCACCAAAGAAAGTACATTTTTTCTCTGGCAAGATAGTGTCCATTAAGAATGCAACGCACAAGGTAAAATGCTATAACATAAGTAATTAAAAAAAATACATTGTTCATTTAGGTGAAAATACATGAGCAAAAATAACAAAATATTCTAAGAAATGTGTGTAATTGTCAGTAGAAATAGATAAGAGCAGTTGTTTTTCTGCCTTTTTGAAGATTTAATGATCCTATAATGACTAAAAGAACACTTTGAAAAAAATTGCAGAGTACAAGCCCAATTTTGTTTTATCCATATGTATATGTATGATATGTCAGGGGGATAGTGCATTTTATATACAACTTTAAAATGCACATTTTTAAAAAGAAGCCAGAATAGAAAGACATAGTTAATTTTTCTTTTTCAATTGGGGTAGTGGTGGGAATCCATGGAAGCAAATATGCTTCTTAGGATGAGGGTAAGCCTAGAAAAATACAGAGAGAAGGGGAAGCTCAGTGAGGATCCCTGGAAATAATTTTTTGTCCCTAAAGAAGAGTAACAACTATTAAAACATAACCTAGACTGATTGAGATGTTTAGTAGAAAAGAATAATAATGTATAAAACAGATTTTTTCCAGGATTATACAGAAATGACTACACTGAAAATAGAAAAACAGAATCTTAAAGTTGTTTTCAAGTTAAGTCTTTGGAAGCATATCAAACCTCATATACTAGCTTGTGTCACTGACTTGGATATGGTTTTAGACTTGACGTGACTATTTTGATCCCTTTAAACTATGGAATAGAATATTTAAAGAAAAGTGACAAAAATCAGTTACAATTGAAATGTTCCTGAATCAAGTAGAGCACGGCCTAATTTTGGAGGCCACGTTATACAAATTTTGACTTTAATTCCTCACTTTCTCTAGTATTTGTCCTTCCTCTGACTTT
This sequence comes from Cabassous unicinctus, assembly GCA_029593785.1. Lineage (NCBI taxonomy): Eukaryota > Metazoa > Chordata > Mammalia > Cingulata > Chlamyphoridae > Cabassous > Cabassous unicinctus. The sequence continues at coordinate 7,012 of JAQZBX010061334.1, forward strand.
TATTGGCCATCTCTACTGAGGTAGGTTAGTTTAGGGAATGAGAAATTGAATCTGAAACCTGTCAGAAAACCATGGCAGTGAAACACGTGGCCATTGAATTCCACCTGAAAATCCTCTGTGAGAAAGACCCCCACCAGAAAGCTACTGAAAAAACCCACAGGATAAGGCTCCATATATTCTCAAAGGCCTTATCATTGGGCCTTCCCTTGGGGGTTTATGGGTGGGGTAATCAACCAAAACAGCAAACAATTGGGAACGCCCCCTCAAACATTAGCAAGAAGGAGGAATAATTTAACATTTAAAAAAGGAAGCCCAGAGGAAAAACCATCCTTTTTTCTCCCTTCTCTACATGGACCAGTCCACAATAATACTTGGGAACCCATAATCTGTTATTTTCTCCTCTTGTCTCCTTTCCTTAGTAAACTACTGGCCTAACTAAACCGGCATGTTCTTAAATTCTTTTATGTAACATGGCCAAAAACCTAGAGGAAATCCAGCAACCCTAGCTTGCATGGTGACCTTAGACAGGATTTTCTCATGGATGATCTTAGGGCACGTGTTATTGCTTTGTTTGAAGACTGAATGAGAACACTTGGTATAGGAAACAAGAGTGCAAGTGCTCAGTAAGCATTTGCCAATAATTGTTCTGCTCACACAGCAAATCAGAAGATATGTTTAAATTTGCACTTATATGTGAAGAAGAAAATGAGGAAAAAGAGAGGCATGGAAATAAGGAGTCAGAGACTTAAGATAGAGTCAAGTGGTGTTTTTTTTTTTGTTTGTTTGTTTTTTTTCAAATTGTTCTGGCATGAGTTCTCTAATTTATGGAGAATAAGATTGAATTTTCAGGTTTACAACTACTTCAGAAAATCTACTAAAATGATGCTTGGAAATAAACAAAACCCATTATAATGCTCTCAGAGAGCACAATAAAGCCACTTTGAGGACAGAGAAGATCATTATCTAATATGTGGGCCTAAAGCTATTCTTTTCTCCTTGGACAATAGAAAGGAAACTAAAGAAAGGAAAAGACCCTCAAGGAAAAATCCCCACAAATTGCTTTTCTGAAAGAAACACTTTGCATAGAGCAGGAACATTAAATCATTGGGACCCAGAGGAATATCTAATGAGGAGGATGCCTAAACCACAGGTACCTAGGCTAATTGTAAATTGCATACCATTTATACTCCAGAGTCTATCTTTGTGCAGTGGGACTGATAACATGAATTTAAAGGAAATCCAATTGATGAGTTGATTATTTGGAAGGTAGTTCCAAAAAGTATGCAAGGGATAGTCAATATCATAGCATAAGGATAAGATTGATGTCATTTTTGAATTGTTTACCCAGTATTTAGCTAATCATGTGCATCTGGATACATCTAGGAATATTTTAGTGGTGGAAATACAGATCTCATTTGATTTCTTAGATTTTCAAATTATTCTACATGTCTTCAAACTATTGCTCTGAGTATATGACCTGCAATTATTTGAATGAACACTTGTTGAATGACATGTGTCAGTTTTCCCTATAATGATTCATAGTTTTCATCTATGAATGGTAAGAAAAATTAGAAAGTTCATATTACTAATGTCATGAATAGTGGGAAAATTATGAATTGAAGAATCTGAAATTAAGTAATGTGAACATAGGAGAAAAACCAGCATTTCAATGAGTACAGAGAGAAAACAATGAGAGGAAAAGCATTGGAATGGATCCAAAATAATTTAAGAAATATTAGAACCTGTGTGCTAAATTATGTCTTTCCTTCTTATATATAATATATGCATTATTTATTTTTGACTACCTAGTATACATAATTTTTAAACAGACTTAAATACAGAGATAATCTCTGATTTTCATGGACTTATTTGTTTTGTTATTAGGATACTAATAAATCCAAGAATTGCCTGAGGAGCTTGTGATATGATGTTCTAATAGGATAAGTAGGTCACTCAGGGACAGAGAAATTATGCTTAGCTGTGGAGAGAATTTCCATAGGAAGAAAACATAAAAACTTTTGGTAGAAAGTCAATTAAGTGCTGACTAAGAACAAGTGATTTGCATGGTATAAGGTAGTGAGAAGATAAATCAAAAAAATAATATCCCTGCAACATCAACTACCTGACAAATAAACTTATGCAACGACTGCAAACAGGACCCTGAAAATCAAATGGAAATATCTCTAAACTGGAATCTGTGTTTATCCCTTTTCTCTGGACTTTGCTGTCATTCTTACCTGTGATGTATATGATGGTAATAGTTGGAAAAAGAAACAGGGAGAGTTTATAGTTTGTGTTTGAGTTTTATGTATAATTTTATAGAATTAGAGAATCTGGCTTAATTTATTATCCTATTTTCACCTAGCATAAAATTTTAGAATGGCTGACGTAGTTTAATTCCAATAACTGGAGATATCACGGCTTTAGGTGAAATAAGCAGATGATAGAAAAGGTGGGGATTTTAACATTAAATTTATTGTTGCTTCAATTCAACAGCTTTAATGGTTTATACATTTGGGTCCTGAGCTCAGATAACTCTGGTTTCCTTTTCTTACTTTCTAAATGCTAGTGAGGTATTCTGTATATATTCAACCCAGGAAAGCCTCAAGGAATTTTTACCTCTTAAATACTGTTACTCTTGTATGAGTGTTAAACTGAACATAATTCCATATTCATTATATACACCTTTTCTTTTCAAAGTTCTTCTTTACCTATTTTTAAATTTGAAACTCTGAACTCGCTGTTTTAAGTAAGGGAGATTTATGCCTCTAACCTTGGATGAAGAATGTGTTTTGGAAAGAAATCAAGTCAATTGCAGAGTTCACTAGTAAAATTAATGGCTGAGTCCAGAATAGAAACTAGGGTTCCTTTGTATTCTAAAATTAAGAAGCTAGTAATTAAGTGGCAGTTTATATAGGAAAAATCATTATTTTATGGGAAACCTAACCCAACAGGAAGAATTTCCAGGAAGGGAAATGAAAATCACTGATGACCTTGGGAATGGAGAAAATTGGTGCTTCGGATACTTTTTATTAAAAGTGACTAGTTAGAATGTAAGAACACATTTAATTAGCAATGATAATTTTGTGTCAATAAAAGCAGATAGATCTTTGTATGGCTTTGCATACTCTACTAACCTTAATTTTTTAAATCATATTTTCATGTCTAAAGCATAACTTTCTAATTTTATTTTCAGTGGAAGGATTGGGAGGAGAACAATTAAGGTAGGTTTTATATTCTTGCACTGGATTAAAATAATGTTTTCCTTTTATGTCCATGTAAAGAATAGACAATTACATTGAGTTGTTCAAAACAATATTTTAAATATTATTTCAAAATAAAAACCATTCTTTTAAATTATAGGTGAAGAAATATTTACCTAGGACAAGTGGAGCTATACAGAGAGGACTTACTGCATAATCACTTGTCTATATGTTAATTCAAAATCTTAAATCAGCACCACAGAAATAAATTCAATCATAGTAAGAATACAATTGATTACAATGGATTTTTTAAAAAAATTTGATGGTGACATGGTTAATATAATCTCTGAAATAGAGAGATGAGGATGGAATTAATAATGAGTTGATGTGGAATGATAGCTACAAGATTAGCGCCGAAGATATATCACAAATTTTTAAGAAAGGCAAAGAGTATTAATGATACAGATCATGGTCAAAATTTATACTAAAAAAAAATGTGCACCAGGTTTTTACCAATCCTATGTTAATATTCCATAAGTGTTGAGATTCAAACTAAGTTACCAGAAGCTATGGTCAACCTGAACTTCATCAGCTTTATTTCTATATATCAAATGCTCTTGATTTAATATAATAATATGTGATGGATTTTGAAGAGATTCAGACAAAAGTTTTTCATTCAATACCTGACTATTATTAATTAAAAGTTCTTATATTAAGAGTGAAGGTATTGAGGTAATATTAGCTTCATAAAATATGTTGGATAATTTTCCCTCTTTAATTTTTTGGAAGGGTTTAAACAGGATTAGTGTTAATTATTTTTTAAATGCTTGGTAGATTTCACCTGTGAGGCCATCTGGTCCTGGACTTTTCTTTGCTGGGAGATTTTTGATGATGGATTCAATCTCTTTAAATGTGATTGGTTTGTTAAGTTCTTCTATTTCTTGTAGTGTCAGTGTAGGCTGTTTGTGCATTTCTAGGAATTTGTCCATTTCATTAAGGTTGTCTAGTTTGTTGGCGTACTGTTTCTCATAATATCCTCTTATGATTCGATTTTATTTCTGTGGGGTCAGTCGTAACTTCACCTCTTTCATTTCTGATTGTATTTATTTGCACTGTCTCTCTTTTTTTCTTTGTTAGTCTAGTGAGGGATTTGTCAATATTATTGATCTTCTCAAAGAACCAGCGTTGGGCTAACTTGATTTTTCTCTATTGATATTTGTTCTCAATTTCATTTATTTTTGGTCTAATCTTTATTATTTCATTCCTGCTGCTTACTTTGGGATTAGTTTGCTGCTCTTTTTCTAGTTTTTCTAGTTGTTCAGTTAAATCTTTGAGTTTAGCTATTTTCTTCTTTTTTAACATAAGCATTTAGGGCTATACATTTCCTCCTCAACACTTCCTTCTCTGTATCCCATAAGTTTTGATAAGTTGTTTTCTCATTTTCATTTGTCTTAATATATTTTCAGATTTCAAATGCATTTTCTTCTTTGACTCAATGATTATTTAGGAGTGTGTTGTTTAGCTTTTGCACATTTGCAAATTTACCTTTATCCTGTCTATTATAGATTGACAGATTCATTCCATTATGATCTGAGAAGGTATTTGTATAATTTCAATCTTTTTACATTTATTGAGACCTGCATTGTGTCCTAACATGTGGTCTATTCTGGAGAAAGATCCATGGCCACTTGAGAAGAATGCAAAACCTGCTGAGTTTGGATGCACCATTCTGTATATGTCTGTTAGGTCTAACTTGTTTATTGTATTGCTCAAGTTCTCTGCTTCCTTGTTGATCTTCTGTCTAGTCGTTCTATCTAAAGATGTGCGTGGTGTGTCAAAATCTCCAATGATTACTGTAGAGATGTCTATTTCTCCCTTCAGTTTTGCCAAAATTTGTCCCACATGTTTTAAGTCACCCTGGTTAGGTGCATAGATATTTATGCTGTCATATCTTGCAGGTGGATTGTCACTTTTATTAATATATAATGGCCTTCTGTATCTCTTGTAACTTTATTACATTTAAAGTCTGTTTTCTATAATATTACTATAGCTACCCCTGCTCTTTTTTGGTTACTATTAGCCTGGAGTATCTTTTTCCAACCTTTCACTAACACCCAGTTTGTATCCCTGGGTCTAAGCTGAGTCTCTTGTAAGCAGCATATGCATGACTCATGTTTTGATATCCATTCCGTCATCCTGTATCTTTTCATTGGGAAATTTAATTCATTCACATTCAGTGATATTACTGTAAATGCATTATTTACTTCCACCATTTTACTTTTTGGTTTTTATATGTCATATCATTTTGTCTGTCTTTTTACTCTTTTGAGTAAATTTCTGCTATTATTTCTTCTATACTGTCCTCCAGAGTTCTTTTTCCTGTCTTTTTTTTTTTTTCAGTCTCTGAGTCTTCCTTCATGATTTCCTGCAAAGATGGATTCTTCCTTATGAACTCTCTCTCTAATGAACATAGATGCAAAAATTATCAACAAAATACTTGTGAAGTGAGTCCAATAACATATCAAAAGATTTATATAACATGACAAGTGATTTTTATTCCTGGTATGCAATACTGATTCAATATAAGAAAATCAATTAATGTAATATACCACATTAACTAACTGAAGGGAAAAAAAACACATGATCATCTCAATTGAAACAGAAAAGGCAATTGACAAAATCCAGCATCATTTTTTTTATAAAAACACTCAAAATATAGGATTAGAAGGAAACTCTTCAATATGATAAAAGACATATTTGAAAAACCCACAATCAACATCATATTCAATGGGGAAATGTTGAAAGTATTTCCTCTAACATCAGGAACTAGACAAGAATACCCACTGTCACCATTGTTATTTAACATTGTACTAGAGGTGTTAGCTATGCAATTACACAAGAAAAAAATTAAAGTCAACCAAATAGGAAAAGAGGAAGTAAAACTCTCACTATTTGTGGATGACATGATCTTATATTTAGAAAATCTGAAATGTCTACTACAAAGCTACTTGAGATAATAAATGAGCTCATCTAAGTGACAGTATACAAGATCAGCACACAAAAATCAGTAATCTTTTGTACACTAGTACTGAATAATCTGAGGAGGCAATTAGGGGGAATATTCCATTTACAATAAGAACAAGAAGACTCAAATACCTATGAATTAATTTAACAAAAGAAGTAAAGGACTTTTGTGCAGAAAACTACTAAACAACACAAAAGGAAATTGGTGAAGACCTAAACGAATGGAAAGACATTCTGTGTTCAGGGATAGGAAGACTAAATATCATACAGATGTCAATCCTACCGAAATTGATTCATAGATTCAATGCAATACCATTCAAAATTCCAACAGCCTACTTTACAGAATTAGAAATGAAAAGTGAATGGGAGGAATTTCACTGTGTGACCTTGTAATATTACAAAGCTACAGTAGTCAAAACAGCATGGTACTGGCATAAAGATAGACTCATTGATCAATGGGATAGAATTGAGAGTCCGGAAATAAACCCTCACCTATATGGTCAACTAGTTTTTGCCAAACCTACCAAGTCCAGGTTAATGGGACAAAATATTCTCTTCAACAAATGGTGTTGGGAGAACTGGATATCTTACCAAAAGAATGAATGAGTACCCTTATCTCACTCCCTATACAAGAATCAACTCAAAATTGATCAAAGACCTAAATATAAAAGCCAGGACCATAAAACTACTAGAAGAAAATGTAGGGAAACATCTTAAAGACTTTGGGGTAGGTGGAGTTTACTTGGACCTTACACCCAAAGGATGTGCCACAAAAGAAAAATAAATAACAGGGACCTCCTCAAAATTAAACAGTTTTGCACCTCACAGAACTTTGTCAAAAGGGTGAAAAGACAGCCAACTCAATGGGAGAAAATATTTGGAAATCACATGTCCAACATGGGTTTAGCATCCATAATACACAAAGAGATGTTTCAACTCAACAATAAAAAACAAAAATGACCCAATTAAAAAAATGGGTAAAAGACTTGAATAAACATTTATCTAAAGAAGAAATACAAATGGCAAAATACACATGAAAATATGCTCAACATCTTTAATTATTAGGGAAATGCATATCTAACCACAATGAGATATCATTTCATACCTATGAAAATGGCCACTATTAAAAAGACAGAAAACTACAAGTGTTGGAAAGGATGTGAGGAGAGAGGAACACTTATTCACTGTTGGCAGGAATGTGGAATGGTACAGCCACTGTGTAGGACTGTTGCAGTTCAAAGGAATTTGAATATATACTTGACATGTGATCCAGAAATACAACTAATAGGTATATACCCAGAAGTACTGAGAGCAGTGACGCAAATAGACATCTGCACACCTATGTTCATATCAGTGTTATTTATGATTGCCAAAAGTTGAAAACAACCCCGGTGCCCATCAACCAATGAATGGATATACAAACTGGTGTATTCACACGGTGGAATACTATGCAGCTGTAACAAGAAATGAAGTCATAAAGCATATGACAACATGGATGAATCTGTTGAAGCAAGACAGACAAAAACAGACAAATACTGTATGATCGTGTTACTATGAACCAAGTATATTCTGTAACATAGTGTATGATTCCATTTCTATAAAATGTTAATATAAATCAAATAAAAAAAGATTGAAGGGATTCAACAAGTGACCTCAAATTTTTTCTTAGTATGAAAATTAATTTATGATGCTACAATTACATTTTCTATTATATATAAGAGTCAAAATTATTTAGCAGGGTTCTTAACAAGAGTAAAAATATTTATTTAGAAGCACTAATATTTTGATAATAAAATCAGACTTTAATATTTCAATGACCCAGAAAACAATGGTCATTTTTTGATGGTTTTAATTTTTACACCAACTTGTGACAAAGTCCAGGCACAAATTCATCAGTTTAGTTTATTTTTTATTTGTTTATTAAAATTTTATTTTTAAAGAAGTTTTAGATTACAGAAATATTACTTCAAAATATACGTCATTCTCATATGCCCTACGCCATCCCTCTCTCATATTTTCCCCTATTAATAATCTCTTACATTAGTGTAGCATATTTGTGGCAATTGATGAAGAAATACTGAAGCAGTGCTACTAATCATGGTCTATAGTTTACACTATGGTTAAAACTTTGCACTGTACAATTTTATAGGTTTTGACAAAACATATAATGGCCTGTATCTGTCATTGCAATATCATGCAGAAAAATACCAATACTCTAAAAAGGCCCTATGCTCCACTTCTTCTTCTCTCCCCCTCCCATCAGTACCTCTGGTAACCACTAACTTTATATCAATGTTACATGTTCTTCTGTTACTACAATAATAATAAGTCTATTTGGTCCATGCTTATATTCCCCCTTTATGGTTGTTCATTCCTCATTCTTGAGGATTTTGGCGTGGTGATGTCCATAGTACTTCAGACTGAGAGGTGGTTTAGATCTTATGGGGAAGATGGAAAGAACTGTTTGGCTTGCAATTGTAGATACTCTTTGATCATCATTTTGCTAGTTGTCCTTGATTCATCAGATGTGCTAGAGAGTAGGTGTTGGCTGAAATTCTACTGAGATTCAAGACTCAAATGTCATATAAACATATAAATAATGTAAATATCTGGGACATATATTTAATAAGCATTGTGCTAATTAAAGATTCAAATAAAAGCAGTAGATGAATCATGTATAGGGAAATTATAAATGAGCCTAACTCTATACAGTGAGGAAATAGTTATCATATATTCCAAGATAAGGCCCAATGACAGCTTGCTAATTTCATGGGTTTTGTGTGTTGCCTATTGTGTTCAGATGTCTCTAGATCCCTCAGGAGCACCCCTGTTTGAAGCTTTGTTATCTGTGGTAGTTAGTGAGATCTGCCTAAGACATGTATAAGTGTAACCTCTAGAATGACCTCCGATTAACTTTGAAATTTCGTAGTTGTAAAAAACTCTTTTCTGTTTAATTTTCCTCCTTTTTGACAAGGTCTTTTTCCAAAGGAATAGCTGTTGGGTGCTTGGTAATAATCCCTCATTGCCAAGGAGACTCATCCTCAGGAGTCAAATCCCACACTGGGGGGTGGGGGTGGAAATAGTAAGTTAAATTGCAATTCATATTGTTAGGCTAAGTTTCAGTTTTATAAGAATAATGTTCATAATTACAAGCACTAAAAACAAGGGTTTGGCATATTGGTCTTTTCTTTTATTAGTCATGGTCTACGTACTGTAAAGATTCTTACCACTCTCTTAGAGACCAAAGATGGACTCCCCTGGATGGGAATTTAATATTCTGTTCATTATTGTGTGGGTCCCACTCACTGAGATAACACCCTATGACCACATGAACACATTCATCTTTCATAAAAGCATGCCCCAAGTGCACTCTTCCCCACACATGCCCCTAACAACACCTTGCACCAGTTTCCCTTCCCTGCCATAGCTGCCAAAAGAACACTCAAATAATTGCTTTTTCAACCAAAGTCCTCTACCTACTCAGACTGTACCTGTTCCTTAATCCAGCCCTCCCCCCAACTGTATGGATAGCCCAATCCAACCCCCCAACCCTGCTCACACTCACAGGTTTGCTTCATCAACACCATGTAAATTGCTGAACCAACATCACTCCCATCCTCGGTCAAACCTTCCCCATCCACCTTATCATAGGGTCTACCAGATTGACCATTGGTTCACTCCTCTCTACTTCCTATCACCTTTTTAAATAGGATGTAACATTCATAGATAAATTTAGTGGTTCCAAATTTCACACATTGTGGTACCATTAAATAATACCTTCAAGGTCAAACTGCCTTATGCTCTTCTCTTTAAGTTTTATCTAATGCTTTATTCTGTGGACCATTTATATATGTGTATATATATATATGTGTGTGTGTGTGTGT
>JAQZBX010061335.1:0-17120 GCA_029593785.1 Cabassous unicinctus
TTTTTTTTTCACACCCAGAATTAATCAAGGTGCTCAGCAGAATAAAGAACTTTCTTTCAATCAGGATTCTATTCTCTTTCTCAAAAGGTCAGTTGTAGTGTAAAAACACACACACACACACACATATATGCACACATATGTACTTTGTGAGTCTATGGAATGTCTAACATTGTATTGTTAAATTTAAAAAATTTTTTTAAATAAAATTAGGAAAAAATTCTACCATCTGGCAATTGAAAGAACTCTTTTAATCAACTCTGAGGTCAAAGAAGAAAATAAAGCTGATATTGTGAACTATAAAATAAAGATAATACCAAACCCAGAGGGATATGACTAAACTGCATAATATGCAGCTTACAGTACAATAAATGCAAAATCTACATTTACTCATATATATTTATATATCTACAAACATTTTGGAAGTATTAGAATATTAGCAGCAGTTATTTTTGGATATTAGAATTGCGTCTGATTTTTTTTTCATTTTTAAATATTTATTTCAATGTCAAAAATAGAGTCTAGTGTTTATGAGCAACAATATCTAGTCAAGTCATCCTGATGTGTAAATGTCAAAATAGTAAGATCAGTGAGCTCTGTAAAATGTAGACCATTTTAAACTCTCTTCACTCTTTTGTGAAATATCTAATTGAAAAGATAGAGCTTCATAAAAAATAGCTGTGCATTACTAAGAACAAGGCCCTGTGCTATATGTATTCTAACTTAATCTTCACAACATACCTATGAAGTAGATAATATTATTATTTTTGTAAAGATTTATTTATTTACCCCCTCCCCCGCTTGTTTTGCGCCCGCTGTCTGCTCTCTGTGTGTTCTTCTGTGTCTACTTGTCTTCTCTTTAGGCAGCACCAGGAACCGATCCCGGGACCTTCTGGAGTAGGAGAGAGGTGCTCAATCTCTTGCACCACCTCAGCTCCCTGGTCTGCTGTAACTCTTATTAAAAAGTCTCGCCTCTGTGTCTCTTTTTGTTGTATCTTCTTGATGTGCCAGCTTTCCATGTGGGCCAGCACTCCTGCATGGTCCAGCACGCCACACGGGCCAGCATGCCACTCGGGCCAGCTCGCCGTGCGGGCCAGCTTGCCTTTCACCAGGAGACCCTGGAAATCGAACTCTGGACCTCCTGTATGGTAGACAGGAGCCCAATCACTTGAGCTATGTCTGTTTCCCTAGATAATATTATTATTTCCATTTTACAGCCAAGGAAACTAAAGCTAGAGAGGTTAAGTAACTTGCCCAAAGTCACACAGCCAGTAAGGGCCAGAGCAGGATGGGGCCCCAGCTTCCAGCTGCACTGCACAGGCTTATCAATGGGCTCACACTGTTTCCTTTGTCCATGCAGGTGGCCCGATGATGATAGTGATGTCATGATCCATGATAATCCATAACTGGAAGATGAATCCTTGCTTAACACAGAGCAACAGAAGATTTTGTACATTTTCAAAATATGAAATCTTGGCTAGAATCTCTGTTTAACCCTCTGCTTTATGGTTTGTTTCAACATCCCTATCACTTTATGCAGCAGGACTTCCAACCACTTCACCAGTTTTTGAAGAGCTGGGTTAAAAAATAGGAAGCATCCCTGCTGATATTTCAACCCCTAATGAAATGTGAAAGAAAAATAACAAATATGATAAAGAAGAAAAACAAAATCCTCAGAAGGTCTCTTCTCTCTGATAAACTATTCTCTCTGCAATACAATGGGTTTCCTTAAGCCAACAGCCTGGAAAGAAAATTTCAAATATTCAAAGGCCCATATTTGATATTCAGCTGCTGCCTAAATCTCACAGAAAAAGAATCTTATATGCGTTAAGATGTGACCTTAGGGAAGTTAATTTATCCTGTGGACCTACGTCTTCATCTGCTGTGGTGGTTTAGAGCTGTATGTTCCCCAGAAAAACATCTTCTTAAACTTCATCCATTCCCATGGGTGTGAACCCATTGTAAGCAGGACCTTTGGATAAAGTTACTTCAGTTAAGGTGTGGCCAACCTCAATCAGATGGATCTTAATCTATCACTGGCCTCCCTTTTAAGCAGAATGAAATTCAGACAGAGAGAGAGAGAGAGCCACAGAGGGCTCAGCCAGAAACTGAGCATCAGCAGAACCTGGAAGAGAAGGGGAAGGCAGGGGACACACCAGCTACCCCTCCATGCCACAAGCTAGGGACCAAGGATCGCCGGCAGTCAGCCCCAGAGCAACACAGTCTTCAGGGAAGAAGCACCGCCTTGATGGCGCCCCGATCGGGACTCTTTTCCTAAACTCAAAACCATGAGCCGTTAAATTCCCATTGTTTAACCTGACCCAACTCATGGTCTTTGCTTGAGCAGCCCAGGAATCTAAAGCACCTGTTAAGTAAAGAGACAGATGATATCTACTTACATCATTTATTCCTTCAGATACTTGTATATTTATTCCTTACATTTGCCTTAACTCATTAAGAATTGAGATAATTGCATGAGCTATAAATATTCCTAATTTATCTGATGATTTAGTAACTTGTTGGTGACTTTTTTGTCATTTTATCTGATGATTTAGTAACTTGGTGACTTTTTTGTCATTTGTCTTTTTTTTTTTAAGATTTATTTATTTACTTTATCCATTTTACCCCCCCTCCCCCATTTGCTGCTTTGTGTCCATTCACTGGGCAATTCTCTGTGTCTTTTTTCTGCCCTCTCTTCTCATCCTTTTCCTTCTGTCTTCACCGGGATTCAATCCTGGGGACCTCTGATGTGGGAGAGAGGCTTTTGGCACCTGCGCCACCTCAGTTCCTGGTTTTTCGGCACGTCTTGTCTTGGCTCTCCCCTGTGTGTCTCTCCTGTTACGTTATCATCTTGATGTATGGCTCGGCAGGGACTGGCATGCCTGCATGCAGGGTCTGGCGGCACGCACGCCTTCTATATAAATATATATATTTTTATTTTACCGAGAGGTCCCGGGGATCGAACCCAGGTCCCTCTATATGGCAGACGGACGCCCAACCATTTGAGCCACATCCGCCTCCCTGTCATTTGTCTTTTATTCCTCCAATTTCTATTTTGAAAAATTGCAAATTTATAGGAAATTGAAAGTATGGTTCAATAAACACCATACACCCTTCACCTATATCCACCAGTTTTTAACACTTTCCCACATTTGCCACATTTTTCCACATTTGCTTGCATGCTCTCTCACACACACCTTTTGACAAAACCATTTGAAAATAAGTCATAGATATCGTGATACTTCACCACTACTAGATTCAGCATGCCTATCTTAAGAATAAGAACATTGTCTTATATATGCTCAATAACATTATCATACCCAAGAAATTTAACAGCGATACAATAATATTGTCTGATACATTTCTTGATTCAAATTTCCTGGTTGTCTACAAAATGTCCTTTCTAGCTGTTTTTTTTTTTTAAAATCCAAGATCAATTTAAGGATCACACATTCCATTTAGTTGTCACGTCTCTTTAGTATCCTTTAACCTAAACAGTACCCTCCCTTTTTGTTTTTTGTTTGTTTTCATGACTTTGACATTGTTTGCAGAGTCCTAGTCAAGGGTCTTAGAAAATATTCCTCAGTCTGGATTTATCATTTTTTATTATTCAGTATTTTAGAATCTATTACTGTCATTATTTTTTTGATGTTCATATTGTGTCAAATTTAGCCAGTCAGATGGTTGTTGCTGTGTTCTTCTGATACATTTCCAACACTCCTTCAGCACTTTCTTGCTTTCTGGCACAAGTGGTTCTAGGTTTATCTTGTGCTTTCTCCTCACAAGACCTGAAATCATCCAATATTTGAAGGAGTTGTGGTTCTTTTGAGTGGGGAGTGGTGTGTACATCATCTGGTTCCCCAGAAATGCTCTTCTGACCTCATCTCCTACTGCTTTCCTCTTGCACACTCAGCTTCGGCCCTGGCAGCCTCCTTGGTGCTCCTTGAACATGCCCAGCTCACTCCTGCATATGGACAGAGGCACTATCTATTACCTCCATATAGAATAATTTTCCCACACCTAACCTTAAAGCTCATTCCTTCTTTTCCTCATGTGTCTACTTAAATGCCAATTTCTCAGTGAGGCCTTGCCTACCCAACCCATATAGACTAGCAACCCTCTCTCCATCCCCTTTATCTTGCATTTAAATTAGCATTTACCAACAAATGAAATACCATATATTTATTTGTTTAATTTTTTTCTCTACCCATTAGAATTTAAACTCCTTGAAGGCAAGGACTTTCTCTTTTGCTCACCGTTATAACATCCATGCCTAATAGTGCCTGGCACTTATATGTGCTCAGTAAGTATTACTGGAAAGAATAAATAATATCAGTGTATGAGAGTAGAGTCTTATTATATCCACTTTTCACTGACTTGGAAAGGGATCATATCTCAGCTTTTTTCAGCCTCCATATGTCATTTCAGATGGCCCTTTTAGGATGTCTCTGCTCTTTCCTTTCCATCTGGGAAGGGTTCTGTGCCTAGAAAAGTTGAGAGAATAGAGTTCGTATGAATTCCTGGCAGAGAAGAGTGTAGCATGTGCAGAGGAGAGTGTACTAGGGCCCCAGAGATCAGGGGGCTGCTGAATTCATTTCCTTTTCTCTACCCCCAGGAGCAAATGTCTGGGTACAGAATCAGTGCAGGACTTCTGGGTTTCTGAATCAAGCTGCTGCGGCTTCCCAGAAGGGAAAAGGACATTTCTGAGTTGTTTGAGGCTGCCTGTGAAGGGGGAAGTCCAAAGTCCCACCAGCCCCTCTACTTCTTTCCTCTTAACTGGAACAGAAAGTAGTTATGATCTCAGAGCTAGAGTTATTTTTGGGTCAGGATTGATAAAGTTCTTTTTAAACTGTCTTCCAGGGACAGAAACCATGGGTTATGAGCGGTATTGGTAATGGGATGAGTGGGATTTCCAGGGATGAGTTGTATCATTTCCTAGAGAGATACTTCTCAATAGGCAATTATCACTGCTTTCCCCTCACGGAAAAAATACTGATTAAATGATAGATGCTATCTATCGTGTCTCTATGTTTGTAAATCCCTAACTTAAAAGTCTAAACTACCTGTATATCTTGCATTTAACTGAAAATGAAAATGTCCAGAATTTATCTTGCAAAGGTGGTTGTAAAAGAATGTTTTCATTGTTAGGGTATTAATTATAAATTACATTTATAATTATATTCAAGATGTTTAATTGAAAACAACAAAGCTGCCCAACATTATTGAATTGGTTAGATTAATTATTGTACATTTATAAAGTGGAATAGTGTGTAGTTATGTATGAAGTAAACATTTTTTGATGTAAATAGACATACATGATCTATATATGTATAGAAGTAAACAAAAAGAGGTTTTAACCAGACACAAAGTACTACATATTGTATGATTCCATTTATATAAAATGTAAATGTAAATATAAATCAATTTATAAAAATGAAATTAGGTTAGTGGTTATGTAGGGCTGGGGAGGGATAGAGGGATTGAGAGGTGACTGCTAAGGGGTGTGGAGTTATTTCTTTTTGGAGTAATGAAATTGTTCTAAAATTTTTTGTGGTGATGAATGCACAACACTGTGATTATACTAAAAGCCATTGATTGTGACATAAAATAAAATAAAATAATTAAAAAAAGAGAGAGATTTTAAAGCAACATTATAGTATGACCTCATTACATGTATATGAAAAAATTATTATTTAAAAACCAATATTACTTTATGTCAATTGGCTGAAAGATAGAAAACAAAATTTAACCAAGGAAGAGAATTGCTCTTTATTTGGGAAAAAATACTTTAGTGTGTCCTTGGTTATATTAAGAAATGCACAACAACCCTCACCCCCATCCCCGGCCATCACATCTAGGTAGTAGATAGTAAGACAAAGAATAGCTAAAATCCCTCTAAGCAATAAAATTAAAAAGTCATAAACAGCGTGGGAAAATAATTTTCAGAAGTAGCACACAGTTGCTTTTCTCATGGCTGGGTTAAAGACTCAGCGGTTACTGTTCCATCTGCAACTTCCTTACGTGGCAGCTCTGCGCTTCCTGACAGCTACAACATCCACCTGCCACTGCAGTCACAAAGAGCAATTTGCATCCTTTGAAGGGCTGGGTCCTCAAAACTGCCCTGTAGGTGAGTGCAGGAGTCCTTCCTATCATTACCATTGGGTAAATGGAAATATCAGGTCAGAGAGTTCCAATGACACATTCCAAATCTCAGGGTTAGTAACTGCTAAAGACTATTTGTCTATGCTCTAGACTTAGTGACCCAAGTTTAATAATGTTGGTGTTGACACACACTGCTGAGTCAATTCCCATTGGCCAGGCTCAGAAGACTCATTTACAAAGCCAAAAATAATTTTTAATTATCATTTAAGGTTCAGCATACATGGTTGAACTGTACACAATACTTCCTTCTTAGTACCAAGATGCTTGAAAAATAGAATTAGTTCCATCATTTAGTCACTCAAAATTTTGAGTATTTATTGATTTTCTACTCCTACTTTGTGCTGAATATTGTTGTAGACGCAGACTCTCGAGTGACAAAACATATATATGATCCCTATTCCAGTGGAGCTGATATTCTAATGCAGGAAGATAAATGCCTCAAAGAAAATTATAGGATGCTAAGAGAGAATATAATAAGGTAAACAGTTATATTGGGCTTCAGGAGTCAGAATTCTTGACTGAAAGTGACAGAAATCCAACTCAAATTGCTTACGTGAAAAAACAAGAGAGAGAAAGTCAGAGAGAATTTTAATTTTCTACAAATCAGAATTTGAGCCAAGGATTAAACGGATGACACTTTATTTGGAAGACGAAAATTAAAGTCAACAAGGGTAAGGAAGAAGAAAAATGAAAGAGACATGAAGGAATGTCAGATAAAACGAACATTATCATGCTGACTAGTGATTCCATCAAGCCATGAAGAAAACCAGCAAAATCCCAAAACAGGTATGCTACTTGGCTGGCATGCTGTGGCTGGAGAGGCTGCAGTGAAATACGCCTGAGAGCAGTCCATGAGAGTGAGAACCAATGGAGAATTTATCTCCTCCTTTCAACCTAGTGTGTGCTGCTTCCCTCAAGTACTAGAATGCTGCCTGAAGAATATGCAATTAGGCCTTACGACACCTCATTTAGACTATGGGACCTTGATGAGCTATCCCCACCCCTCTAAACAGATTCCCAGCTCTCCTTACACCCAGGCACCCTGATCTGGAGTGCGATATTGATCTCTTAGGCTCTTTGTTCATTTGGGCAGTGCCTGAGGCTGCTGGAACCCCACGCCATTCATTTCATTTCTTTCCTTTTTTATTTCTTTTATATTTTTATTTTTCAGGTGGTACCATGGCTTGAACCCAGGACCTCATACATGGGAAGCTGGCGCTCAAACCTCTGGGCTACATCCGCTGCCTACCATTCATTTCTTACTGCAGCAGCCTCCCCTAGACCTTCAGATCCCCTCCAGTTTATATGATATTGCCCAACAAATGTTACCATAATATGAAAAACTTTGGGATGCATTGACCAAAAGCACACTTTCCCTGTGATTTTGTTTTGGGTTAGCTAAAAATGGAGTTTCTCTGCAGTTTATGCTGGAAACACACATACATGTGTTTAATATTTGATACTAATGGAGGACAGTGATTCCCTAAGGCCAAAGTGACAATATCTGGTTGTCAGATCTGGGAGAAAGTGGATTTTTCAGACTATGCAGGACTTCCTGGAAGCTCAAGGATACTAATTTGTTTTCTCCTTCTTCTCGTTTTCCTCCTCCTCCTTCTTCTTCTTTGACCTTTTACCTATTACCTACCCTTTGTCCACCTCTTTGATGTCCAACTCATTGAGAAAAACTTCTCTCATTCTAGTGAACTCTTACATATGGTATCCATCAAAAATGTTAGGTAAGGGGAGTGGATGTAGCTCAAGTGGTTGAGTGCCTGCTTCCCATATATGAGGTCTTGGGTTCAACTCCTGGTACCTCCTAAAAACCAAACCAAACCAACAAACAAATGAAAAAAACAACTCTCATTGGGGAGTGGATGTAGCTCAGTGGTTGAGTGCCTGTTTCCCATGTACGAGGTCCTGAGTCTTTTTTTTTTTTTAAAGATTTATTATTTATTTATCCCCCGCTTGGTGCTTGTGCTCGCTGTGTCCATTTGCTTTGCATTTTTCTGTGTCTGCTTGTCTCCCTTTGTTGGGTCATCTTATTGCGCCAGCTCACCATGCCATGTGGGCCGGCTTGCCTTCACCAGGAGGCCCCAGGAATTGAACCCGGGGCCTACCCATATGGTAAATGGGAGCCCTATTGATTGAGCCACATCCGCTTCCTCGAGGTCCTGAGTTTAATCCCCAGTACTTCTTTTTTAAAAAAATAAAAGAAGTGTTAGGGAAGGAAAATGCTTAAGAACCATTGATAATCAATCCTGTTTTGTTCATCTATCATTTTATATTATAGTTTTGAAAATTATAGCTCACTGTTTGCCCCCTGTTTTTTCAGTCTAGGTTCTTTGTTGGGATTGGACACTACCAAGCCTTTTCAAGACAAATCTACAAATTATTCTTTTAGATGGGCTACTCCTGTGGGGAAAAATTGTACCATGGCATATTCCTTTTATTATATATTGAATCTTGTTTGTCTCAGTTTCACAGGATGAGGATATTTTATTTTTCTTCAAATTCCGGATCTGCATCTTATATGCTTCTATAATTATTTTAGCTATGAATCAGGTATAATGTTTATGACACTTTCTGTTACCTCACTTCACAGTGCACTGGTTCAAACATCTTTGTACATTTTGACATTTATTTTTCTCTTGGGGGTATGTTTCTAAAATGGGATTACTGAATCAGAAAGAATTTGAACAGCTCTTTTCACATATTGTGAAATTACTTTTCTGAAAATCTACCGCTTCTCAATGCCAACTAGCAATATACTTATTTCCAAAAGACATATATCATTGCATTTTATCCTTTATGTTTATTTTAATTAATTTAACTATATTGTACCTAGGAAAATATTGAAATATAAATATACACACCTTTCCTCTTACTCATCTAAGTTGAATTCTTTGTTTGCTCTGCTCAGTTTCTGGACCTGATTGGAATAATAGGTGAGGAAGAAAACTGGAAGAAGCTGAGAGGAGAGTGATTGTCATGAGAAAAATTACAGAGGTAGCTGCAGAAGAAAAATATTCTGAACAAAAGTGAAGAAGTTAGAGATAGAAGAGGTGATGAGAGAGGAGAACCAGGGCACTAGAGTATTGGAAGAGATGTTAAAAAAAGTTTTGGAAGTAATAGCTGCTGTGCTGAGTGAAATATTGAAAGAGAAAGATATTCTGAAAGAAAAGGATATCAAAGAAATGAAGCATTGTGTTGAAATTTCTTTTTTGATTTGTTAGTGATCTAGTCTAGTTACCATGATGACTACCACAATGTTTGATCTATAGTATAAATAAATAGGAATATATCTCAATTAAGATGATCTTCAAAATATTCCTTCAAAGTTAAAAAGATATTGTAGAGAAAACTGTGATTATAATACTCATTGAGGAAATGATGCAGCTTGGACCTGGATATATTAGATGGAGAAACAGAAGTACACTGTTAAGTGAGTTCACTGCTAGAAATCTAAGCGACTCCTTCTGCAGGTCAGACTTAGTATTTTGACCCAACTTCCATGGGTATATGATTTCCTAAGAGATTAGTCTCTCCTAAAAGGAGAAAGCTCTTGGGTAGCCCTTTGCCCCACCCCACCATCTGAGACAAGTAGTGTCCTCTGGGGACTGAATAGCTATTGTGAAGCAAGCCATTGAAAAAATTTGGAATCACAATTAGAGGCCATGTGCTACTATAAACAAGAGAAACTCATGGAGAGTTCTGTGCTATTTGATATGGTGGAGGAAGACTTTTGAGTCCTGGTAAGAGTTTGTCTCCAAAATTTATAGATTGGCCAACCTGGAAGGAGAAGTATTAGAGATTAAGTGAGGTTCTGCAAGGTTCACTTGATGCCTGCTCTCTCCCCCATGGATGGGACAGATTTAGTAACAAATCCTGGACTTCCTAGGATTTGGGAAGGTAAGGGTACCCTAGCATTGATCTTGGTTAGGGAGAAGAGTGATATCCGGTGGCACCTATGAGGAAAAAAAATTCCATCATCCTCCTTTATCAAGAGGCACAAATCTTATACAATAGCACAATTAACAAACGTACTTTCCATTTTTCCACCAGAACTGTTTAAAAATTCCAAATCTAAAGTTTTTAAAAAGAATTTTGGGCAGACATCTCTAGACCGAGACAGGCAACACTATACCAAATGCTGGGCGGAGTCATACGAACTTACTAAGAGCCAGATAATGTCAAGGATGAAGATGGACTTTGAAGTTGAAAGGACTCCGAGGGATCCATTTAGATTTTGTAAACCTCTTTGCACGGATTACAGTAATTTTGCTGGGGAAGAAGTCAGCAGGGACAACAAATAAAGTGTTAAGTATTCAGCATTTCCCCCACCCTTGCCTTTGCAAAGAATTGTTTGCCCTGCCCAGTTCGGCTAATTAGGATAATCTAAGAAGGCTGACAATGTGAATTTTGGAGTGAATTTGAGAGTGGCTTTGGGGGACATGAAAGACTTTGTAGATACTCATAGTTTACATATTTTCAGTGTATTGAGTAATAACAGCAAAAACCAAAACAATACTTACAAATGTAAGTTTCCTCGTGTTAATAAAAAATTAACAAATATTTTTAAAAGGAAATTTTTTTATAATTTAGTTAAACATTTTCAACTGCATTTGTAAATTTAATGCACCTTATTTGATTTGCTTCCCCAGTAAATTGACTAACAAATCTTCCCATGTACTTAAGTAATCACAAATCAAATATATTGTGCACATAAATATGGGGACTATTAAGTTCTCTTCAATGATGTTTACAAACAGTAAAATTCTCTTATTACACATTAAAAAAATTGAAATCTCATGGCTAATTTATTAGGTACTCCAATATGCCACAATATCTGAAATATTACAAATATTTAAAACACTAAATATACAAAAGTTATTTCTTAACACAGTAGAGAAGTATTGATATACATTTGCTTTCTTCATCCTCTCAATTCTTACTTCTACTTTCATCGGTTAAAACTACTTATCCATTAAAGAAACAATTTTAGCATTTTGAAGCAATTTGGAGTTGCTAAATAATAGAAATTTGCTTAAATTCTAGTTAAAGAGATCTGATGGCTTAAAAATGTTAGGAATTTTTCTCTCATCTAAAAAGATGTCCACTGCTGCAAAGCTTGAATCTTTGCAAGGAAGTTCACAGAATCTAACTGGGTCAGTAAAGTACCCTTCTACTTCAAAGTCCACCTTTCACACATTGTACTATCTTCCTCCTGCTGAGTTTGGCATCTTCATCTTTTCTGTCCTGAATTCTTTCTCGCTTTCTATTCTGCCATCTTTAGCACATGGCTTCTATCCTAAATGTTGCGTCAAGGTTGCAGCCAACATTCCCATTCCAGGTGGGAAGAAGGAGGACACAAGAAGGGAAAAGACATCTCCAAGTTGGGTTAGCTTCATCCCCTCTTTTCAGGAGCTTTCCCAGAAATCCCAAACAACAATTTCCCAAAATCTCACCCAGTCATTTCCTAGAATGAAGTTATATGGTCACACCTATCTGCAAGGGTGGGGAGGGATGGGAAATCTCCCTGCTCATCTAGTCACATTGCTGCCCCCAGCTCTTACTAAATGAGAAAAGGGGCACAAATGTTTACTGGGCAAAAGCAGTCCCTGCTATGCTCTGCCAAGCACCTTGGCTTTCCTGTGTCAGTGAAACAAGGATGGATATAGTCTAGGGATTTTGGCTGAGGTATGAGGTCTAGAACTGCAGATCTTTAGCGTTATTTTTCTCAAAGCTGGGGAAAATGAGCTGAAGTCTGTATTATAGTTTCTGTGCCAATAGGAACTTGAAATCCATGCCCTGGAAGTGGGATGGTCTTGCAGCTCACTAACTCAGGATTCGAATTACATCTTAACAAATGTTCAAGTCTTATTTGAGATTTTGATGCCTTCTCCCTAGTTCCTTCCCTTTGCTACTAGATTGGCTTAAACTAATTTCATTTCAGAATCTCTTCATATTTTTGTTGGCAGGAATACAAATCTCACAGATATTTATATAGCATATGATCTATCTAGCATATCTTCATGTCAGTTTCTGGATCTGCAGTCACCGCTTCCAAGGTCATTCTAATGAAGAGATGACTTTTAGAGGTAGATTTATAACAGGAGTATGCATAGGAAATGTCAATGATATGCTTTCATTTGGGATTGAGACCTTGAATTTAAGTATATATGAAGCATTTGGCTTCAGTTTAAAGATAAGGATGAGTAAGTGCCAGGTTTTGGCTCCATAAGGATTTGCAATATGCATTGAGAGAAACTTGTGAACTGCTTTAATGCTGAGCAAGGGTCGGGTAGGGGGGTTGATAAACAGGATGACAGAGTGTCAAATACCCAATAAGTTGGGTTCAAGTTGAGAGAGCAACCCCAGTTTTTTGACTTAGGTTAAGTTTCAGAAAATAACAGGAAATGGATTAATAAAAATGAAAACAGAAATAAGCCTTGGGACAGAGGAGACATCAATGAGGAAGATTTCTGGGAAAAGAAAGTGTTAGAAAGTTCAGAGATTTGTATGGTGGTGTTTAAGGTTTCAGAGAGGAAGTAGTTCTGGGCAATGACAAGGCTCAAGCCATGGGACTGGAGGAGAATGAAGGTGGAAATTGCAGAATCCAAGGGACTTAGGGAATTGAGGTTACATTAGTCATCTATATATGAGGACAGAAACTACTGTGCATGTTTCTCTAATGAAGGGTGAACTCCATGTCCTCCTGATTGGCATCAAGGTGAAGCCCCCATTCTTTCTGAGCAGTTCCCCAAATTCAAGTCCACAGGAGCTCACCCTGTTCTATACCTGTGCTGACATGATGCTTTTTCTCCCAAATAACTACTTTTTTTTTTGCTTCCTTAATGTCCCACTTCCAGTAAAGCAAAAGAGGTGGGGGACTAAGAGAATACCCTAAAAACTTTTCCCTTGACCTGAATTACTAGGGATTGAGTATGCCAAGTATTAGACTCCAGGTGCCAGGAGAGTAAGTAGGAAACCATTGGTGTTGTTCACCATTGTCGCCCAATATTCGGTATGCAATCAATGATTATTAAATGAATTATGGTTGTATCGGCAAACAAAGAACATCACTGAGCCTTTTAGACTGACCAGAAATGCCATCTCTTGACTCTACTCCTTGTCCATTATGTTTACATTGTCTTGTATGGGTTGGGGGATAGGGTCTATAGGGTTCCCGAAAGGAATAACTGGCAGGAAATATGTGTTCAGTCACACTGGGGTTGGTGTCATCAAAGGGAGACCTGAAGAGCTAAGAGGATGGCAAGTCAATCAGGAGACCCGCCACAGTAATAATGGAAAAGATTTAGTCCAGGAAGACTCATTCCAGCCATGCTTGTTGGTAGGGACAGGGCACTCATGTGTACCTGTCCTTGGTAGGCTTTACTTTAAAATGGGGTGGGACTGAGCCCACAGGTGAGAGTCATGTTGTGTGCTTCCTGGGAAGGGAAGGACTGACATGGAAGGCAAGGACTGACATTCTGAGATGGTTTCCAGAATAACCAGATCAATTGTGGGCTGCCTTTCTATAGCTATGGTTTAAGAACCAAGGAATCTGGTGGATTTGGCCATTCTTTCCATTGTACATCTGTAAACACCCATGAATAAGAGGATTGATTCCCTTCTGTTGCTCTCATTTTGTTACCTGCTTCCCTCCTTATAGTGACCAGGATGGAGAAGAAACTCAAAATTATATCACATGAGGAATAGATAGAGGATTTTGGGTTGAAGGAACATTTCTGCCATCTTCAGGCATTTAGAAGAAAGAATGAATTTGTTCTTTGAGCATCCTGAGGAGATAACTAAGACCCATGTATGGACACTGTAAGAAGATGTTTTTTTCCAACTCATCATGAGAAAAATCTGAGGGGAAAATAGGTTGTCCCACACCATGAGCTGTCTATACCTGTAGGTGTTCAGTCACATGATCTGTTGACAGATACTGCATTGCTCAAGGTTGGTTGATTTCATTAATGATTTTCTTTGTCACCAAGTCTCAGGGTTGTTGATCACAAAAATTCTAATCTTGTGAGGCTCCTGCAGACATCTTAGAATGCCAGCATTGGCCATGTTAGGTTGGGGGCCTGTGTGGATGCTGTGGATTCCCTTGGGGCACGACAAAGCTGCAATGGCCTCCAGTTCTTCAGTTCCCTGAAATGGGAGATCCAAGAGGAAGGACAGGTGATGGCACCCAAAGGGGAATGGAGTCCACAGGGAGGAAACCCTGTAAGCCTGGCTGGCCTGGTCTGCATCCTGTCTGTCTGCATCATGCAGGTAGTAAAACTGGCCCCAGCTGTCCTTCCTGTCCCTGCTGTGCTCTGCCCTGGCACTCCAACCTGTGCTTTGTGGACTCTTCTGGAACCATCCCACAGAAAGTCATTACAGTGCAGATGCTAAGAGCATGGACCCTGGGGACAGACAGACAGGGTTCAAATTCCAAGTCAGTCACTTACTAGTGGGTGATCTTGAGCAAGAGACTTTGGCCCTTTGAAAAGGAGTTATACTTTTTTTTGCTAGAATTATCAGTTTTCATTTCTGCCTTTTATTATATAAATTTCTAGCTAATTTAATCTTGCTCAATCCACTTCCAGGTTCCTCTTTTAAATAGGAAATCTAAACTGACAGCCAAGCAAGTAGCTGATACGACAAAGTCTCAGATAAGCTCCAAGCAGAGGAGGATAGTTGACTTCCTCATGCTGATTAGTTTTTCCCACACACTTCCATGCCTCAATGCAGATTCCTTGAACAGCCCTGATGCTAAACTTAGACTCTTTGAAATTTAGATTTTCCCAGGTGAAGAAGCCCCTACTTTTGTAACTGGTTCAATAACAGGCCTGGAGAAGAGAGGAAGGAGGAGCTGTTTGAAGAGCTGGGCCAGGACTGGGAATTGTCCCAGAGGTCACTCGGCACCCCTCACTGCCTCACCATGGAAGATATTATACTAATGGCCAAATGAGCGCTTAGTAATGTCACGTGAAGTTTATGCGAGTGTGTGCTGCCTTCTTGGCCACTGGGAATATTGTACTGTCAGATCTGATGGCAAACTCCAATCCTTCCTCAACAAGTAAATGGTGATTTTCTTTATTCTGTTACCCAGAGGACAATTTCTGTGCAATCCAGGCCAGATTCTTCTTCTGTGTTTCTGCACCATTCCAGTTCCATGTGGTCTGGACTGGAATTATAGTTTCCTTCTTCAGGGACATCTCCACAGCTTTTTATTTATTTGTTTACTTTTACGTGCCACACACTCTCTAAAAGAAATATTGTTACCTTGCCAATCCCACCCCCCCTTTTATTTTCATATTACTCATTAGGATCTGTCTGGTGTTTCACAGGAATTCCCAGGCAGAAAACCACATAAGTGATTCTTTATCGCTCTCAGGGCACTATGGATAGAGGTTCATGTTGGCCATTTTGCCCTCTTGATGATTAATTTTGATCATCCCACCAAAGTATTGTCCAATTTCTCCTCTCTATAATTACATTTTTTTCTTTGCAACTTATCAGCACTTTGTAGGGGAGAAACTTTAAGACCATGCAAGTATTGGGTTCCTCATCAAAGTTTCACCCTCAATTTGATCCCGTTTCCCTTCACGAATCTTTACCATAATGATAGCAGCACGATGATTTTCCTATTCCAGCACTTTGTACACTTTTGCCACCTGACCTTCAGAATTCTACTGCAAGCAATAGCCCGGTTTTCTCCCCCATGTGAACTTTAGCAGCAACTTATCTAGTGCCATTAAAAATGCTCATTGTTGTTTTATTGGGATTATGCTTATTTTATAAGTTAATTTAGGGAAAACTTACAACTTGATAACGATGTAGCCAAAAATAAAGGATGCCTTCCCACTTGCTCAAATCTACTTTTGTGACTTTAGGAGGGTTTTAGAATTTTATTCATATAGGTTTTGAGCATTTCTTGTTAAATTTATCCCTCGGTGTTTTATGTTTCTGTTGCTGCTGAAAATGTTGTTTTTTTCCCCCTTCATTCATTATTTCTTCTAGCTGGTCATTATTTTGGTATACAAATGTTACTGATTTTAGCATGTTACTTTTATATCTTGTTACCTTCTTGAGTTATTTTATTGTTTGAGGTAGTTTTATCATTGATTCCCTGAGGTCTTCCAGACATACGTTCATGTTACTGGTAAATATCAGTGGCTTTATTTCCTTTTTTCTTCTTATACCTCTAATTGTTTTCTTTATTTGAATTTATTGGGTAATACCTCCAGAACAATGTTAAAAAGCAGTGGAAAATAGTGGGCATCCTTGTCTTGTTCCAGACTTTAATAGGAATACTTGCAGTGTTTTCCTATTAGAGAAAATCTGTAGGATTTAGGTAAATATGTTTTGTTATGTTAAAGAAGTATCCATTCATTCCTATTATCTTGAAAGATTTTTAATAGGAATGGGTGCTGAATTTTGTCAAAACTTTTTCACCATCTGTGGAGGTAATCATATTTATCTCTTTCAGCTTATTAATATGGTGAATTATAGTAATACAGTTTCTATTACCAAAACATCCTTGAATTCCTGGTATAAATGACATTTTGTCATGATATATGTAGATTATTTATTAATTTTGATTGCCTAAGCCTCTCCTCTGTCCCCAAACAGGTTTCATTGACAGCCCTTATTCTAAAATTAGACCTTCTATAAGATAGTCATTTGCATATTTAAAAAGTTCCAGTTCTGGTTACTCCAGAATGAATTGGTTAATACTGGGGCCCATGAGAAAAAATAAATGAGCAAATAGGGATCTGGTTCAGGATTGAGAAATGGCACAGGATTTGTCATGTCCTATTGCAATATCTTGCTTCTCCAATGCAAGAATTTATTACAAGTGGCTAAATCCATGCTAGATAATGATATATAGTAACCCAAATATACTTCTTATTTAGCAACTAAGAATATAATACAGTAATTTCTGGTGCCTAATTTCAATAGTT